>CAXKVY010001678.1:2500-137708 GCA_964058915.1 Tetropium fuscum
ATGACGCCAAGGCCAGCTTGACTGATGTACTATGACCTCCTGGCAAACTCACAAAGACTGTTGCAACAGCTGCCACTCCATCTCCTTAAAATAAAATAATAAGGCTCACAAAAAATTGGAAATTTGATATTTTGAAATATTATAAATTAATATTGTATTATAAATATCGTACAAACATTTATTTTAAAAACCAAATGCCTTGGCATTCTTTCACACCTTAATACTTTATTGCCTACAATGGGATATTTTCTGCCATTAATATTATTATTAATGATAATAATAAAAATAATAATATTGTTTATTAATAATTTATAACAGTAATATATACTCTATACTATACCAAGTGCACTGACCGCCTAAAGAAACAAATGCTGTTGCCACATGTAATTCTCAAATTTCTCAATATTCAATTAAAATATCAAATTCCACAATACTATATAAAAGTTGTATATATCATTTATGAATGTCATAAAAGAATATAATATACAATAATATAGTATAGGCCAAGATGTTGCCTATAGTATATAAGCCATTTTTACATTTATTTTCATCTACTTTAATATGGCAATTCCGTATTATTTTATTCCGTAATATTATTTTGAAATTAAAAATATCCAATGAAAACAGAACTTCTGACATCTATGTCTCGAAATCTATACCTATATAAATAGGTATATATATAATGATATATATAATGATGACCTGATAAGGCTGTTTTGTCAGAAAATTTTACTCCTATGAGTTTGTAGAGAGTGGGATGAGTTTGTATCCCAACTCATCCCACCCCATCTTACTCCCTACAACAGGGCCTACGGGTAATATGATGCCTATTATTAAAAAAGAAGTAAAACGAACTTACCAGTAGGTTCGACAGCCACCGGCCTTAGATCATAATGTGCAGATTTTTTTGGTTTTGGTTTGGCATTCAAGTTAAGAGTAACCGTAGCAAATGGACGTTTAGCCATATGTAGCATTTCAACAACGTGCCGTCTTCGAGCCCTCCGTACATCTGCTGCCTGTTTAGCTTTCCAAGCAACAACGCATGCAGCAAGAAATAAAAAGAAACAAGAGAAGAAGACAGAAAAAAAGACAAATAGGTCAATATGCAGTTGGTCTTGACGAGAGAATACAATTCCATATGCTACTTTCTTATCTGTGTCAGTTGGGTCTAGTGATTGTAGAACAAGGAAAAAACGGGTTGTTTCTAAACTATGATGTGTCTGAAACAAAATGAAAACATTTACAATATTCATTAAATCATATACATAAAATTCTTAAATATTTGTTGTAGAATATTGTTTATCACAAATGTACCACATATTGTACAATAAGTGCATTACAAATTAGTAATATTTCAATATTTTTATGAACAAGAAATCGTAAAGAAAATATAATCTGTGTAAAGTGTATACCATTTAAAAGAGGTACTTTACCATATAATTGTACCTCATATTGCACTCTTGGTGCAAACATCAATTTCTTATTGACCATTCAATTTTAACTATACTTTATTCACTTAAACTTTGTAATGGCATTGACATTTGATTTAATACTTCAACTAGTCAGCAGTTGAAAGTCAACGACTCTTATAAATATTTTTTTTTATTTTAGCACTGTCATGTAATTTTGACGTTTGACAGTACAGAGACCAGAACTTTTTATCAATATCACAACGTTTTGATGTCTAGATTATAATTTGGTATCCGAAAAAATATTCGCATAATGCCATAAAAGGGTGTAATTGTTATTTTTAAAATATAGCTAAAACATAAACAAACAAATTAAATCAATTAACATTTTATTTTAAAATTCATATTTAATAGGTATATAGCAATTACTGCTTCCTACCGTCTTGGAACAAATATTTTAAACAATATTCTGTTTAAATAATTATATTTTAATTGACACTCAAATATATGATAAATATATAAAAAATACATTTGCACATTAATTGACTTATCAGTAACCACTGATGAAGATTATTTCATAGAAAATCTGGTTAATATGTAGTACTTAAATTATAAAATTTCATATAAATTCTACAGAAATTATACAAAAATCAATAAAAATCCGAGACTCACCTCTGGCAAAGTGATGACTAGCCTATGTTGTAAATTTGTTACTAGTAGAATTGTCTTAGGTTGAGTAATTGTAATATATGTTCTTAATGTCAGTGCTTCTCTTTGTAAATATACATCCTTTGACTTAAGTGTACCATTCTCCCAATGTCCATATTGACCATCAACATCAATATCTGTTAATCCACTTGTAGAATTTGGATATGCTATGTAAGTATCATCGTGAGTACTCATGAAAACATTTAGTTTTCCTTGTGTAACATCTATTATTATTCTGATATCAACATTCATGAAGCGTGGCTGAATAACAAAAAATACTACTTCTCCAGGGTATAGGGGTTTGGGTTTAATTTTGCATTCATCTGAAAAAATATAATTATAAAATTGAATTAACCCAGTGCTGGCTGGTCAAGTGACAGGTGAAGCGCTGCTACACCAAAATTTTCAGAATATTTTTTTTGTATACAGTGGTGTCGCGATAATCGGGATCAATTAAAATCAAATTGATTGGGATTATCAAATAATTCGGATTATCGAGGTATTTTTACAAAAAGTAT
The DNA here is from genome assembly GCA_964058915.1 of Tetropium fuscum. NCBI lineage: Eukaryota > Metazoa > Arthropoda > Insecta > Coleoptera > Cerambycidae > Tetropium > Tetropium fuscum. The sequence continues at coordinate 5,136 of CAXKVY010001678.1, forward strand.
ATTTATGTCTGTACAGTATGTATTCAAATATTTAAGTAAATACAATATTTATACTATGCAAAAAATGTGAAAAATATAAAAATTTATTAAATTAATTGTATTAAATGCTATATGTACTTTATTTCTTTTCAATTTATAAATTTAATTTTGTCAGCATTTTTCTTAATGTCTCTGATTGTTGAGGTTCCTACTCCATACTTTAGGGTTAAAACATCGGTAGTGCCTGACTTTTTTCAGGATCCAGAGCCCGAGCAACCCATGGGCTGCCAAGAAGCAGAACGTCATCCCCGAAACACCACAAAGTGTGTGTGTGGGTGTCCCAAAGAACCCCCACACTTCAGTTTCCTCATTCAAGGTGCGTGCCAGAGCCACTGCCAGGACAACATCAGTGTCAACTGTGGCCATTTTGGAAAATGCCGCCACCAAGGGGCAGTTGACCGATGGCTCTACATCCAAAATTGTTGATATTACATCGGTCTATCTCTGTACCAAATTTGGTGCTTTTATCAAAAAGTGCTCAATAGGTTAGCTAATCTGCTGTACTATTATTGGGAAGTGATGCAGATATTTCGCTCTGCTTCTTAGACAGTGTTCTAGCATTACCATCTGAAAGATGGTAATGGTAGAACACGTTTATTTAAAATACCTTTATTAAAATAAATAATTTCGTTACTTGATAACATTTTGGAGCACAATATTTATAAATATCTATTAATTAATTGCTTTTTTTTCTACATTCCCACTTATTGCTAAAATATAAACTAAATATTTGAAGTAAAAAAAAGGCACACTTTAATGATCCAAAATGACAAAAAGTGCTGTTAAAAGTTGTTAAGTTTCAACTGCTCGCGACTATACATTAAACATTTGAACAAAAATGTGCAAAATGTGTTCCTTGCTAAGTTGAATCAATAAATTACTCATAATTAAAGTTACCTCAAAAAATATTCTTTTACATCTAGGTATGTAGTTTTGCGTTAAGTAAAATGTTGGCATGTTCATCAAAGAGATTCAATTAATCTGTTTCACATAATCTCAATGTCACGAGCCATTCAATCATTTAATCGTTTATTTGATTTTACTAAAATGGGTAACCCAATATAAAAGAGACCCATAAAATATGTGTTTACTATTTTTTTTATCATTTTGTTAAAAGAATTATTTTTTACAAAATTTATGATTTAATTCTTTATGAGCTTCTCAATTGATAAGTTTATTTTGGAAAATTAAAAATATTTAATTAGTATTGCCCCATTTATAGTCTATTATTATCAGATTCAAATAATCCAGCTTCTAAAATTGTGTCATTTGATATTCAGGGTAGGCCATAGAAAACAAAACACGCCTGTTTTGGGACACAGTTTAGTTTCTTAAAAAACGCTCCGACAGGTTGTTTCTTGATTTTTGGGGGACAACTTTTTAGGACAGCAACCCCTAAGTCAAGAATTCAAATATAGAAAGGGGGTCGAGTGACCTCTCAAGCGTCTTTCAATTCTCTAAGCGACAGCATGATCGAAATTAGTTTAGCAATCGAAGTTAGTTTTTTTTCAATTTTTTTTTCGTCCCCATGAAAACCACCCTCTAGATTAACTAAGGTGGGGGTGTTGTTTGGGAAAAAATCCTGAAACACGTTACCTTTTATCTTTTGAACGGCACATTTTGATATCAAATTTGACTCTGTCAGGTCAACATACCCCAACAAAAACAAAAATTACGATAAGGCGGTCCAATGACCCCTCATTGGTAAGCAAGCAAAGGGCTGCTTAAAATTATCTGTATATATCCAATTATTTTCTATTAAATTAATGTAAATTAAGCTAAGACCATTAATTCAAGCTAAATTAAGGTTGTTGATGTTGACCAAAGAAGCTAAAAAAGTACCTCTAGAATCATATGTTCTCACATTTGTCCTAATAACAGATTTTCTTTATTATTAAGTTATTCATAACATTTTAGTCAATAAAATGATCACTGATCCATATCTCTATGATGCGTAGAAGTCAGGATACAGTCGGTTTTCATCAATGTCAATAAACAGGAACATAATATTTTTTCTTTGCTGTTATTCCTGCTTGTTGGTGCCAACTTGAACCAACTCTGTGATAAATAAGATAGGTAAGACTCCTTATTCAGGGAATTGTACATACTTTATGAATAATATACCCATAACAGAAAATGGCGTAAAAGCAAATATATCAATATACCGCGAATTTACTCCTCAAATATAATTCCACTATATATATTAGATAACACATTTCTGTTAAAATCGATAAATATATAATCGACATAATGGCGAAAAAGCCTCTTTTGCAGTACTTATAAACGTTAATAACTTTTGCAAGAATGGCTGTAAGTAACATAAAATATACTTGGCGACGAGCCCATTATGGGTCTTTCTAAGTGTGCAAAATTTCCAGCAAATCGGTTTGAGAGTTTATGAATAATTATTGTATTTGTTTATCCCAGAGAGCATTAATTTAAACAATCGTCATAAGCAAGACAATAGATCTAGAGATGTTTAACAAAGTGGAATGGAATCTTAAATGGTTTAACTACAAGTAAGATGAAATTTGCCAAAAATTGATATTTCCGATTTTAGTCGTTGTTACGTCTGTACATATTTAACATTTACTAAGCTTTCCCTATGACTTACAATATTCAAATACCTGTAAGAAATTTAATCAACCTTTTTTTATAATGACGTCTAATATAGAAATATAAAGTTACCTACCAATAGGTTTTGCATCAAAACACATTTTCGAATCTACAGTCATTTGTTTATAACATTGATGTCCTGAAGTAGGTGTACCTAAATAGCCTTCTTTACATTTGGAGCACTGCACCATCCAACAAGGATGTGCTGAGTTTTTTTCAGATCCTACTCGACAAACATCACTTTCTGTGTTATTTTGGCAATTGCACTTGTCTCCATGAATTGGATCACAAGTATCTCCATGGCCGTGACAATCACATGCACGACATGCGTCTTTGTGATCTTCAGTACCCCGAAAATTACCTGGAAAAAAATTATCAGTAATAAATATAATATATTCCCAACTTCAACATACTATGTAAAATTTCCTTACAAAATTATGAATATTTAAATTTTTCAGAAAATTATCCTTTTTCCTTGATAAATAAAAAAAATTTAAACTAACAAAAGCATATACAACTATTTCCCTTTCATGACAACTGCGTCGAAATATGTATAAATGGCTCTGTTGCTATGTGTAAGATGAAGATATACAGAACCATATTAACTGGGAGGTAGTGACAGATTTTCAGACGTGATTTTACCCAGTATGCCTTTTGGAGGGTATGATGACAATAAATGATAAATTAAAGAATCATCCCGGGGACTTCATATATTTTCTTCATATATTATCTTATATATTATCTTCGAATATTATCTTCATATATTATCCTAGCACACCATGTATACTTCTTAATGGCAGCCTGTTTAGAAATGCAGATAAATCATTTTTTAAATGGAAGCACACCTAACCGTGACAACAATTTGGGCTCACGCAAAAGGTATGCCTATGACTTTGCAACTATAGTATTTTACTTGAACTATGTTTTGGGACACATGGAAGCCCGAGTAAAATCGTATCGAAATGCTTAATTTGCAAACAAAAAATGTTAACTGACTTTAATATATCAAGCCCCGGGATAATTCTTTAATTTATCATTTTTTATCATCAGAGTATGCATATCATAATACCCTCCACTGGGTAAAATTATATCTGAAAATCTGTCACTACTCCCGGTCTAATAGTAGCAACATCTGTTATGAACTAATAATAGTTTACAGAGAAGTTCATGTCCATAATTGTATTATAAAATAGTAGAGTAGAGATAGTACTAGCCCCTAGAATAGAAATTACTGTATTTAAATGTTTCGAAATCCTCTCTTTATAGTGTTCCATTTGAAAACTATATAAGATCGAGAGCGACCGGTCATAAACCTCGGTAAGTTACAGGTATATAAGTGACCAGTAATTTTGTCATCACTAGATTACATTATTCAACCACTAGTCATAGGGTTACCAGATGGAAACTTCTCTACCCAGGACAAGCCTTTAAGAAAATCCGGATTGATGATGGTTACCATTATACCATTTCTATTTTGTTAATAATACAAGAGAAAAAAATAAATTTTTTATTCAAACTTACACAAAACACACGAAAAGAACTGAATCAATTTACATGTACTTTTCGCTGTTTTGTATTTTATTTAAAAAAGACTAGGCCACAGAATAACCACCACAGACCGTACACGTAACCACGGGTCACTCTGTTCCTAGCTGCCTATGCTACAGCTGCGGCGCATGCCAGATAAGGCAAGCGATTGGCACACTGAAGCGCCGCGCGTCTTTATTCCGCTAAAGGTGAATTTACAATTTACACTGCTGATTTTATCATATGTCCGGATTAATCCGGACGTCTGATAACCCTAACTAGTCATCAGGGTTAAGCTAGCTACAACTTGATATTTGTATGTCTACTTTATTCTACTTATAACTTGTTAAATATTGTAAGAAATAATGTTAATTTGTAAGCCATGATAATGTAAATCAACTCACCTACAATGCATTCATCACACCGTGCTCCTGACGTTAAATTTGCACATCTTAAACACCGTGCATTTGCCTTTGGACCTTCTTTTACGTTTTCATTAATATAATCATAATCAATATAATCATCTGAATCTAAATCTGTGCTATTATCAACGCAAATAGCACTATGACCATGGCAATATTCCAAACATGGTATACAGGATCCACCATCAGTAGGATCGCCAACAAATAAAGGTTTACATTTTTCACATTGGGAGCCCTAAAATACAAGGGAACAATATATCTCTGTCTAAAAAATGGGGTGAGTAAACTCACCATGGTGTTATTATGGCATGATAAGCACTTATCCAGTTTGTCGGGACCTTCACAGTTAGCATGACCATTGCACTGACATTGGATACTGCAATTAGCACCAACATAGCCAAAGTCGCATTGACACTTATTAGGTTGAACACACTGACCACGTACACAGCCTAGCAAAGCAAGCAGAACATAAACATAAACAGAACAGACATTAATAAAATTGCTAGTAACATAATTAGAACAGAAATAAAATATGAAGGTTAATGGTACTAGGGCAGTTGAAACTATAAAACCACACAATTTTACAACAGAGTCGACATTGTAATATAATAGTCAACTCTTAGCTTTGAGCATACATTGAGACAATTATATTTGTAACCTTTACTAGGTTTTTAAATTTGAACATACTCAATGGTTTAACTTTGTTTTATTGTTTGTGTTTAACTGTTTTATGGCGGCATTTTATTGTCTCTATGTGTGCCTATTGTAGGTAACATAAGTTTGTTAAATTGTTTTAGGATACATTGTATCAGAAGTTTATTTATCTTTTAGATCTATTTATTTTGTATTATTGTCTTTGTATTCAAAATCTGTTGAATATTTGATGTAATTAATGAGTTACCTGTCAGTAAATAAATAAATCAACACTTAAATAGGTTTCATTTCATTAATCAGCTTATAACATATACAGTAGAATCTCGCTAATCCGGCCCTGTGATAGTCCGGCACTTGCCAGTAATCCGGCACAAAAACAAAATATTTTCATTATCTGGCCGACACTATAGTCCGGCGTTTTCACGCTCAATATTCAACAATTCTACGTTTTTCCATAGGTTTTCCAATAATCCGGCACTTCCTGTAATCCCACCAGCACTTGAGATAGAAGATACCGGATTAGTGAGATTGTACTGTATTTCCATGAATTCCACATTGAAAATGTTTGCATTTCTTAAAAAAATATAAACAGTATCCAGCTTTTATCTGATGCTTTGCATGTCACAAAATATAATCAAAGAAATAGATACCCATTAGGGTTTCCAAACCTTGGATTCCAGACTTTTTCAGTCTCTATCGAATAGGTGCTAATATTGAAAAATATTTACACTTGAGTTTAAAAAAATTGCCTCATCAACATGTTCGAATTTTGAGAGTTTTGAGTGCTCCAATGGCACCAACTGAAACTCCAATGCACTGTTTGAAAGCCTATAAACTGTGGTTTCAAATGTGAGATAAATTATATGACAGATATGAGGGAGAGATAAACAGATATAGCGAATGCAGCCATATTTATATTGGATGCATATGTGCGGAGCAAGTAGCCTTTGTACGTCAGAAATTCCATAAAATAAAATGTCATTTGTCATTTTAAAATGTCATTGACACTGCAGGACTGCTATAATATGAAACTGTGTTTGTCGGAGGTGTGTTTTGTATGATCACTTATCCATGATATGATAACAACAAATATTGATGTGAATTGGAATTTTGACAGATTTTGCAATGCCGAACAGTCCACAAAGAAAACTCGAGAGACACGAACTCAAGAGAATGTGCCACATGTTAAGAAAACAGCTAAATTAGGAGCGGAGCGTAGTCGAGAATACAGAGCATGAAAAAAGGCTCTGAAAACTGCTCTAAACCAACAGCCGATTGCAGGTGGCTCTTCAACCGATATTATCCTTGTTACTTTACCTTGTTATTTTTGGAGGTCAGAAGGGGATGTTGTAAATAATGACCACATATTCAGATACCTAATTTTGCCCTTGTGAAATCAGTTGGTAGTCGGTAGGTATATAAAAATATCCTATTTTCTAACAATATTAATTAACTTATATTAATAAATATAAGCATTACATTGCATAAATAATAATATAAACATAAATATTTCACCAGCTAATAAAACGTATCGTAGAAGCGAAAAAAAGCGAAAACGTATTATTCATCATTCCGTCTAGAAATAATATTTCCAATGAGTCTGGTAGCGCAGTGGGTATGTGCTTGGCAGTAGAGCGATATTCCCCGGTTCTATCCTGGCCGAAGCCGTTTATATTTCGTAAAAATCCATATTGGGCGTGTGAGAAAAATTCGCTCACATACGTCAATTTACGTTTTCATTTTTTGACACGTGTACGATTTTAGAAAAAAAAATGTTTTTTAAAAAGTTACGTCGATATGTTAATTTTTTTCAAATGGAAACCTATTTTTTTATGGATTCATCGGAAACAGCGTATTTTTATGTATACAGAAGAAGTATTCACTACTAGCATGTATACTGTGCTGCACGCGACTTTTTTTATAAACAAATAGTGAAAAAATTGCAAAAAATTACTAATTGTTTTTCCTTTTCGCACATATAACTCAGAAGCTATTCGTTTTAGTAAAATTTCGAAAAAGAAAATAGTTTTACAATTAAAATCTACAAATAATAGAGCTGGTTGCGAATCAACTTTTTTTACTATTATTGCAAATACAACAAAATCAACTAAAGGGAAAAAAATGAGTTTTTTATCAATTTTTTTTGCAAATACTTATTTTATATGTAGGAACATCATATTTGGCCAAATATAACTTTTAAGTGTGGTAAACCATCAAACTAAATTTCATTAAAATCGGTCGTAAAGTTTTTGCACAATATTGTTCAATTCAGATTTCTTTAAAAAATTTTATTTTTGCAAACTTAACAGGGTAAACAGGCTCAAACACTCAAACATTCCAATGCATTTTTAAAAAAGAATGTAAAAATCAAGGATTTAAAAACAAGGATGTAAAAAAAAGAACTTATCAAGTTCAACAATGGCTTGGAAATTATTTAAATCTAACAGAGTGGGGTTGGGAGCTTGAGAAGAATGGATTATAACCTTTCCGTTAGATTGACCGAACCGTTACCTCCGGATAATTTATTAAAAAGAATGTTCTAAATCGTGTAGTTGTGTTAAGCATATGGTTTAAAATGTTTCGAGTATTGTACTAATTGTCAAGGGCAATCGTGTAAAAATGCAGCAATTCTCAAAACACGTGTGGATATTTACGTGGAAGATGATTACGTTGAAGAGAGAACCTGAGAAAGGGCATTTCAAGACAGATACTGCCTGGTCTATTAGGCATTCCAACTAAAACTCAATACAGCTTGTATTGAGTTTTAGTTGGAATGCTGCCAGAGTGGATACACATTATCTCAATATTTGAGCATGTTTCTGGTGAACTGTTCTGTTCTATTATACTAACCTAGTGGACAAACGGGCTCACATCCTGTTGAACCAGCCTTATAACCTATACCACATCTGCATTCGAAACCTTCTTCAAGGTCTACACATATTTCAGAATCTGCAGCGCAACTATGATGTCCATTGGTGCATTCATTTTCTGGTGGACACTTTACATAATTCCATGTGTAAGTTATATTAATATCCAGAATAGAGCCTTCCACTTCCTATGAAAAATGCATCGAAAAATAAATTTGAAGTAATTCATTTTTTTTTAAACCAGTAAAATATGCTTTCTTCAAACGAATTTATGTATTTTAAAGTATCTTGATAATTATCTATGATAATTATATGTAAGTTGACGTTATTTGCATGTGTGCTAAAAATATCTATTCTTATACTAGAATTCGTTTAAACGTGAGACTGACTCATACCCACTGTCTTTGTCTTCCGCAGTTAAAACAAAGCCGCTGTCTTCGTCTTGGTCATTCTTAGGTATAAACAAATTCTAGTATAGATTAGATTAACCTCTTTTAAAATGCCTTGGGGGTCGTATGTAATAAAATCCAACATTATTCATATTATGCATAGACTTTTATAAGTGAAAAGAAGGCAAATGGCTTTAAAACTATTTTTAGTAAATTCAACAAAAAACAATAAGTAATATGCACCGACAAATTATTTAGAAAAAAAAATATTTTTTGTTATATAATATAAGAAATAACTACTTTAAAAATAATTCCTGGATAATCTGGTAGTAAGGTACATCAAATTATGTAAATAATTATTCATATATATAATTAGACATAATTATCTGCAACACCTTCTTGGTATTAAAATTAACAGTAAATCATATTACATTATTTTTGAATCATATTATATGCATGTGGAATCTATATATACTTTTTTACATAAGCATAAATATCCATTAAACCAAATACATATTTCCAGTAACACCCGTGCCTCAGTGTTAGCGGAAAAATGGGTGCTTGTTTCACACCAAAGGTACCAACCTCCATCTTCAAGACAAATGTTTATATACTTTTCTATTGTACAACCTATAATTTAAATAAGCTTGTTTTTATGCACAGTCATGTCATGTATAAAGTAAATAAAATTAATGTCACGGACTTTACACTCCTCTTTATTGTTTGTCAGTTACTATGTATGTTTTCATGAGCGATTTAAATCAAATTGAAAAGAGTCGTGAGTTTGCATACTACCATGAAACCACTTGGAAATCGGTATCGAGTCTCAAGGTCGAATCGGGCAAGTTCTGGGATCATATCGGCATTGAAAGTAATGTACTGAATGTTGTATGTATATACTATGTGCAGTTACTTTGCCACGCCAAAAAGTTGACACTTGACATGTATTCCTGTCAAGTGTCTCAAACAAACTTTACCCATGCTGCCGTTGTATGATTTCTGTTTTGCTTTGTAATTGTTTTTAGTTAGAAAAATCAGTGAACTATATACTCTGTAACTGGAACGGACCCGATCGTACAAAGCAGTTTGAATAATTGAGGCAGGGGCAACAGATAAAGAACGATATATAGTGGTAGTATTCCTTTCTTTGTCGCACTCGCAAGAACGAATTGGGTATTGTTATAAAATAATCGGCGGTTACGTTATAGATAAATTTTTTATGCACATACTGCATAAAGTAAATTATTTTTGCACCACATGAAAAAACTATGGTTTGTCTTGTTCTTTTTGCAATACAATAAAGTTAAAGGTAAAAAATATGTTGTATAACACTTAAAATTAACATATATTTTATTTAAATAATCTTTTTGGGTCTATTCCACTATTTTATAGACAAAATAAGTAAAATATCCTTGAATATTTCTTAATTCAAATCTAGTGGGTATCTAACATGTACAAGATAGAAAAGGATGGGGATACTACCACACTGCTGGTTGCCTACATTTTACATTTGCCTCACTTTGCACGATTTATGGGTCCGTTCCAGTTAGTATACAGTTCATTGAGAAAAATAGCGGTTTCTAGGTTATGTTTAATTCGACATTAACGTCAACGGACATTTGACGTGTTCAAATTTTTTAACTGGAATCAAATCGATTTGAATTCGATTAAAAATTACTTCATGGAAACACTTACGGATTCAATCTCAATACTTCATGGAAACACTTACGGATTCAATCTCAATACCATTTTGAATCCTTCATGGAAATGTAGTAAGTATGACGTTACTAATTTAAGTGAATGAGTTAAATGTAACTAATATTGGTAAGCATCGCTTGACAAATTTTTTATTATAAAATGTCCAGAAGTGGCATTAAAGGAGTTATGCATACCAATAATTAATAAACAATAATGCTAGTAAACAATATCTCAACCATATTAGATATGTGTGATAAACAATAATGAATATTAGACTATACACATCATTGAGTCAGTATATTAGTTTACTTTGTTCAGTATTTGTTGAATTATTTATAGGAAAATGGGAACAGTTTTGTATGCCAAAACAAACTGCTGAATACAGTGGCGGCTTTTCAGGTCACGCAGGTGACATTTTCTGAGTATTTTTCCGTGTAAGTATTATTTTTTTTCTTGTTAAAAAGGAATGGAGATTCCTTTTTAACTTTCTTCATGTTACATAATTAAAATTACCTTGATTACATTTACATTTATTTTATTAATAATCTTATTATTAATAAAATAATAATTATTAATAATCTTACTTCTTACTTATAGTCTGAGACTTAATAAGTATACTTATATACTATAAGTGAGATTATATTTTTTTCTTTCCATCTTTGAAGCGTCTGGCAATAATTACCGCCGACAGAAAGTGTCTGGCAGTATTGTTTCAAAACTTTTAACAATATTCCGTACAACATATGTAAAAATCAGCTCTCAGACTTTAAGTAAAGTGAGTACTATTTTTACGTACTTGTAACACCTCGTATCTGATGGGCCGTCGGCCCCAGCAAGCAAGTATGTATACGTTTATTGCACGTACTATCACTATTCTATCGTATACATTTTGTGCATCAGAAAATAAGTAAGGTCTGGCGGTAATATAGGATTTTACCCATTACATTATATTATGTGTTCACACATTAAACATTATTCTTTTTAAATTATCAGTTCTAACCATAAATCCAACTTGCGATGAGAGTTTGGTAAACAAAAGGGTGGAATATAGCAATAAAATATGCCATTTTATAAATAAAAATTGAGCATATATACGGAATGTATGTCATTAGGAGCACAATATTATCATTATGAATAATAAATAATATTAAACTTTTTGCAGATGATACAATGTTATATATAGCGGGTAATGTGGATGACATTGAAAATAATCTGAATTCTGACTTAAAGAACATATACGAATGGACATGTAACATAGCATGTCATAATACACTAAAACCTAACTCCAATAAAACTAAGTTCATGATTATAGCATCCAGAAATAATCTAAATAAAATTAAACAAAATAGAATAAAACTTAACATACCAGTAAATACTAAAAGTATTCAACAAGTTAGTAAATTTAAATATTTAGGAATTATTATTGACCCTGAAATAAAATGTTTATGTTTCACGTCTGGGAACGAGTAAAGCTTGCATACATCCGGACGATTTGTTTCAACACACATTTCACTAGTGCAATACTGATTTGATTCGTATGGTTTATAACCATGACGTAACCGCCAACTTTCAAGATTTGAATAGTATATTACTATTTTAGAAATATATGTTTTTACATACCAATAATTTGCGGCTACTTTCAAAATAAACATCATCACATGTACCAGGCATAGGCCTTTCACTTGACCCTTCAGTACAAATGCCTTCGCCAGTTAAGCCTGGAGATGCACACCAACCACAATGTGCGTGCCTTAGACAACTGGAACACTGGGTAAATGAATTACATGGCTCTGGGCAATATTCCCTGTCATCAGCTTGCAACACCAATCCACAAACACCACCAGCACAATATATTGCTTGATATGAGGCAGGTATACATTCATCTAATTGTGTGGACCATCGGCAGTCAACCGTTTCAAGGCAAGAACTACATGTTGAGTAATTAATACATGGCTGAGGACAATGTGACACCGTGTCCACCTCTTGCTCTTGAATATCTAAAAATGAATGATTACATAAAATAAGGATGATCGGCGCTATCTAAATGTGAATGACAAAATTGTATTATGCAATTTAATCTTTAAATCACAGTCATTGTAAAATTTTACAATTGTGTTCAAAATTTCAAGTAAATTTGGTATTAATAGATATATTCAGTGGCGGCTCGTGGATATTTGAGTCGGGTAGGCACGGAAGTATGATAAGGGTCCAGAATAAATAAAATGCGGGTGAACATTTTTTTTTTAGCTCAAGGTCAAATGCCTTAATTGCAAAGTTAGATTTCCAAGGGGTAGTCCATGATTTAAGAAAATTTGTATTTTGTTACCGTTTTTCTTTTCCACTTGGATATTTTAATAACATTTTGCGAATGGTCTTTGGACGTTTCAAGTTTTTTGACGCTCGTTGACAAATCAGCCAAATTTCATGTAAGAAATTTTCGCACGCAAAACAGGGAAAAACTTTTGTTGGTCGTTGCGAACGTTTGGGAAAATGTGGATGCATATTACTGTCAAACGTTAGCTCATTATATGCCAAGAAGGTTGGAAGCATTAAAGGCTGGCAATGGGCCCATTTAGATTCGAGAGGCACTTGGCAGCTGTGACAAACACAATCTTGCCACTATATAAGGTTTCTGCTATAGTTATCGCAATTTGCTATTACTTTCTCTTCATCTAAATTTAATGACTTTTCTGAAATAAAATCTATAGTTCATTATACATGATCGTCGTTTGACTAACTTCCTTTAGAACGTTGAGCAAGACGATTTGTTACAAAATTACGGGGTTTGCAGCAAAATTGAAAGCATTCCTTCACATAATTTAACAACCATAAGGGAATCTTTGGTTGAATCGAATTCCTCTCGGGAATCTAAAATTACGATTTTATATATTTAAATATGTAGGGCACATCTAATAATAGAGATTGATCTATCCAGTAGTTTTATTACCTTTGCTATCGGTTGCCATATTTTTTTAAGAATATTGGAGATGTTTCCAGAACGTAACATCTCATATAAAAAAATAATGTTTTGTTTACATCAAGATGTTCTATTAATATAGTACACTGTAAATCTTCCTTGTTTTTGAAAAAGAATTTACAGTCATAAACAGCGAACTCCATCTTGTTTTTTGGTATTTTGATGCCGGGGCGTTTTTAAATGCAGTATGTGCTATGTTGTCTTACAAATATTTGCTACTTATTTTCTCTTACATGTTTGTCTTTTTACATAAAATCTATGCAACAAATTCAGACTATGAGCAGCAAGTCCATCCATGTGTTATTAACTAAAAACTATTGGATTCTGAAAGCGTTTGATCTGTATCGACTTATTCATGCTCTATATTGGCTTAAAAATGTATATAATGCATTATATAAATATTTATGTTTGAAGATATTTATGAAAAGGAAAAGAAGCAATGGAAGCTAGTTTTTCGTCTATTCTGGAAGATGCATTTATATTTATCTTTGCGAAAAACACATTCCGTGTTTGTTAGTGTTAGTAATTATTATTCTTGTGTTGACTTGGTAATGGAGAATTAGGAGTAGTTGAGTTGTTTTCATTACACTCGTTAGTTACACATACCAAATAAAAATAAATTTTCATTGGAAAATTTTCAATTCACATTCGCAATGAAACAGTACGAGGAGAAACTTTGTGTCTACCCAGTACTTTTCTTCCGGCGATTAAAGAAAATATTCATGGACTAATACCATAATATTGTGACTTTTAATCAAAAATCAAAATTGTACTTACTTTGTATATTACACTCTCGTCTAGAGTAATTCCAGGCACATCCATGATTTTTTTTACATTGTATACAGTCAGTAGCTGTACAGTTATTAAATGGACACTCTGATACAGATGTACTACAAGCAGTATTATCACTTGTGCACTTTCCTTGGCACCATGAGCAATAGGTAGTTTTTAGACAAGTTGTGCATTCGTCAATCACAGAACAATTACTAACTGATAGTGTATATGAGGTACAAATTTTTCCCTGATTAGTGACCCGTGAACCTAAAATACATTAAAACATATATGTTAACAAATTTTTAACTAACAACATCTAACAAAATCTAACAATTCACTTAACATCAAACTTTATAGAATATTAATTTCAGACTGTTAACAAATCTGCCTAATTTTCTTAGGTTGAATTTTACAGGGAATCTCTGAAACGCAAATTTTGAACTATCATGTTTTTGTTTTCAATTATATTTCATATACAGTCTCTATAACTCGAATTCCAAGGGACTGCAAAATTAATTCGAGTTAAAGAAAATATATCTAATGTACCTACCTACATTTATTTTATATACAGAAAATACATTATAAAATATTCTATAACACTATAAACGGTACTTATCTAAAACATCCTAGTATAAAAAGAGTATAACATAAATATGTATGTATAACTAGATTCGGTTGAGGTGCCAATAACTGTGAGCACGGGTGTGGCCAATGATAATTTACGATATTGTAGTAACAACCCACTGCGATTCCCGTATATGTATGTATATAAAATAATGGGAACTAGGTACAGATCTTCATGACCATACATCCATTGGCGCCTCGTATCTCTTAATGTACAAATATTGTACCAAGAGTTCATTTTGACATTGAAATTTTGATATATTTATAGAGGTAGGTTACTGCGTTATCGGGACGTGTTATTGGCTTCAAATTACAGAGATTTTCGAGTTACTGAAATTCGAGATAGAGAGGTTAAACTACATGACAATATGTAAAAATGTACTGGGAATAGAGGTATACTTCAACTTAGAGAAAATTTCGAGTTGTGAAGATTCGAGTTCCGATAGAGGTTCCACTGTATATCAAATATATTATTATATATCAAATGGTTTTATTTACAATTCCATCATTTATTTTTGACAGAGAAAAAAATTTGTGATATCAAATACACACAATAGCTATTTATGTAACCACTTGGGAAAAGTACTATTTTGTGTAGCGAGCAGATTTCTACTCGCTAGCGCTCGTTCCGCAAAAGGATGCGAGTTACACAAAATAGTGTTTCCCAACGTGTTTCATACAAGATTTTTTTAATTTTGATTAATTTTATATTTTATGAGAAGAAAACTCTGAATTTTATATGCTTAAAAACAATCCAGTAGGTTGTAACAGCTTGTCACTTTCATAGCTTGTCAGGTCTGAATAACCTACTATGAAATAAACTTTACAAAACCAGTTGCGTAATATTTTACTTTTCCTAACTGGTTGTGAAAAGTAAGATGTTTCATAATGTCAAGGGTTTTGAAAAGTGTCACTTTAAATGTCAAAATCAGAAATATATATATATTTTACAATAGTTAACTAAGAATGTTAACAAGGTTTGTCTTTGTTGTTTATATAATGTTTATTACGTTGTTTATATAATAAAATTTATTAGATTATATAAGAACGGATTATCTTCTATGATTCTCAATTTTAACTTTGAAATGTCATGACCCGAATATCAAAGTGACTTAACAATAGTCTTAACAATGATATATTGCTGTTGAAACCAAATAATGGTTTTATAAGATTAAAAATAGCTTGATGAAATTGGCTTAAACCACCATATCTATTGGCATGAATTTTATGAAACCAGGCAAATATGTAACAAATAGTATCAATTAACAATAAATAGACATCATGAAATTAACTGACGGTGTAATACTACTTACTGTTTGATATAGCTTCTAGTGGACAGTTATTTCTATTCGTGTGACATTTCTCAGAAATAATATCATCTCCCATTTTATTAGAGCAATAACCACAGCCTGGTATACGCAAGCAGTTAAATCTTTTTGGCCATAGATTGCATAGATCCATAGGTAGTTCTAGCCTTAAGACTGTACTCTGAGTGTCAATTCCCCATCCTCCTATAACATATGCTGCATCTCCATCTGGCTCAATTGTCATTGCCTGAGCATAAGTTTGAGTGGGAAATGGTCCCACTTTTTCTATGGCTTTAAGAAAATTTAGATGTTATGATATAATAAAATCCTACATTAAAGAAAAAATAAAATACATTATAAAAAAACATGGATTCAATACATACAAAAAAGTATCAACTAGCAGGTAGGAAAAAAAATAACCTAATAATTGGGAGTAAATATATCACCTTAAGAATTTCTTAACTCCTTTGATTATGTTTAAGAGGGGCACGTTTACCGCATAATTGTGCCGCATATTACTCTCTTGGTGCAAGCATTGCAATGATCATAAATTTTAACTAATATAAAAACCAATTATAAGTATAATGGAGAATTTTCATTTATTTTCTAATGACTTGAAACATCATCAATGTATTTTATCCAATATTTGAAAGTCATCAGCAATAATATATTTTTTTTAGATACCCAAAAATATTTTAGATAATTGATTGTTTTAATCGCGCTAACACGCTCACATCGCCAAATGATTGAAAACGGGGCGTTCCGCTCTTGTGACGTCACCAGGCGAACAAGTCTTGCTGTTAGGTGGAGTTAAGCGGCTAATTTGTGTGGATTAACGATTGACAATGCAGTTTTCGTTTGTTTGTTACTCTCGTTTGTTTGTTGTTTTGTGTCAGAGCTGGAACAATGGAGCCGGGGTTTCTACAAGCACAAAGTGACAATTTGCCAAGAGTTGACTCCTTCATGTTGCTGAACTTTATCGAACAAAATCCCGAATTTGTCGGTACCGATAATATTGGTATTCTGTATACCAATAATACCAATAATATATTCTGTAGACCTGTATACCATAATATTGGTATATTATGGTATTCGCAAATATTAGACCCCGAAATACTAGACAAAGGGCCGTTTTTATCATCTCTCTTCAGTGCTTTACACCATTTCCCTCAAAGTCCTGATGTTTTGGTAGCGAAAAAAAACATTTTATTTGGGGTTGATAACATAGTGCCACAGAACTTCTCCGATAATTTCTTTTTTTACTGGCACTACTTCCAGCAGAAGTTCCTTCATCTTCCATCATTTACTGGTATCCGTATATAAAACACCGGCAAAAATCTGTATATTATACACAACACATCCACGTGTGTCACAAAGCAACAACACTGTGTAAAAGCCCAGCTCGCTGCTGCCTATTCCTGTTCGCCTTGTGATGTCACATCAGAGTGGAGCTGCAACTCACAATACGGGTGGGCGGGGTCAGACGCAATTTTAAATAATTAATTACTACATTTTTAAAGGCCACAAAAAATGTGCAAATATTTCATTAAATACTGCTTTTGGAATTGTTGGAATTTGATGGTATTGTGCCACTATTATAGCAGTCTCCATATGGCAGCAAACCCTTCATGACTATGCCAACACGTAAATACCTTCTACCCATATTACCCAATACTCCCAATAGTAATATATTTACCTTTACATAATTCATACCTTTACATAATTCAATTTAAGAAACATGTTTTAATTGTATCAAAAGTAATCTCGCGAAATGGACAGTGTCCAAAGTTCTAGGCACAATTTCAGTTCTGAAACTGTAATCGGTTATCTGTATGATATTCAAGTAAAATTTTAGAGGGTTCATTCAAGGAAAGGTAAACCTTTCAGAGATTCATTCCTTTATAAAACCACTCTGGTCATCCTGATATGCATTAAACAATAATTTTATTTTATATGTTATTATAAAAGTAAATAGTTACTTAAAAACAAGTAAATTCTCGTTAGTTGCCAAACATTGTACAATCAAATTTAATCAGTAGGAGTATCAGCATATGCTGCTAGGCCCTTATAACATGATACTCTCTTAATAAAAGCTTAAAGAAAATTCTACGAGGTAGAGCCACCTCGTGCAAAAATTGCCCCTTTTAAGTTTGCATTTCATTGATGAATCGTTAGATTTTTACTAAAACTGTGTACAATAAATAAATAGGTAATTATCATTGAATTTTAAATAATAAGGATTTCGGCCATTCACCAGAAACAAATTAACATTGTGCTTCTCAGCACTTGCATATGATTGGCTGGCCTTGGTGATTTGTGAACAATTTTCTTCTTACTCATTAGCATTTTTAAACTCTGCAAAAAATAAAATAAACCTTAACATTTGTAAAAATTGAGAGTTTCGTGTCTCAACTTAAAAAATCTCAATATTTGCGTCTAGTGAATGCATCCTTTAGTCAACAAAAGTGTCACTATAAACACAATATATTCTAAAGTATAATGGTAGTTCTAATAACAAGATCACACAACAAATAGGATAGGATATAAATTTAGGGATTACAAAATAAATACCTTCAGACATTAAGTTTATCCACTGGTTGCAGTTATATGAATAAGCGTATATTGTGTCACTAATATTCCATGGGTAAATTCTACCTCCCAATATCAACATATAGTTGTCTGTTGTAACTGCTGAATGAAAAAATCTGGGCCTAGGCTACGGAAAAAAAAATGTCTAGCTCTCTATACAAAAACTGCTATCAATACAATTTCATTAAAATGTAATCATATAAAAAAATGTCAAATTTAGTATCTTTAAGTCTATATCCCATATGAGATTAACTCATTTATTCTATAAAACAATTCTATAAAAAATTTTCATCATTTCCTGACTATTTATTTTCATATTAGGGACTTAAGCGTGCTCCAAATTTCATTCGTATCCATACCCGTATCGAGCTCCGCATGTATAGAATCGATACAACCGTCGAGATACGTTACATGCTGCCTATCGCTCTGACTTGTGTATCTTAACTCTATTCGTATTGTATTCAGTAAAACTGATCACCTTAAATCGTCGTTCTCCTTATCAATAAGATGGGGATGATTGATAATAATTTTAGAACAAATATATTTTAAGATAAAATAAACACAAAAATATATTTCAAAACAACAGCAAAACAAAATTCGAGGTTAGAAAATATGACAGAACAAGATAACATAAAGAGCAACTTTAACTTATTTTTCCTCAGTAACATAAGCCGATACGATACGTATAAGTACCATTTTTTTAGGATCTGCTTTAAGTGTCTATTTATTTTCGTGTTTCTTCTAGGCGTGTATGTATAATAATTATTACACCATACACATAATACAAATACTTCGACAAACTGTAAGTAAAAACCAAAATCTTAAGAACACCATGTCAAAATATTTTGAGAACAGATCTTCGCGCAAAACTGTTCATTTTAAAAACTATACAGTTCTTGAGCAGCTGAAGTGTGATATTTGTATATAAGACATTGTTCCGGAAGTTGACTGATTTTTATTACTAAATATGGTATATTAATAAAACTATAAAGAAGCAAACAGCAATAACAAATCGAAATTGTCCATCACAGATCATTATCGAAATTTGTCATCTGCCTCTGACAGATTTCAATCAACAAGTTCTCGAAAATGAACCCGAAGTATGCAGAATTAAAGTCAAAGAATACAATTTTCCAAAATGTATTAGTTGTCTCAATATTTTGCCTTTATTAGCAGCAATATGCGTCGATGACAATAGTATTTAGTTTGGGTATAATGGCATATGCCACTATTCATACTTTGTACACAAGAAAAAATATACTAACCAGGATATCTTTAACCAAAGCATTTAACCAAAGCCAAACCCTTTAATGTCTATGCCGACGGCGTGTGACCTTCAGTTTTAGTGAGCGCCTATACCCCATAAGCGTACCTTTGTTTATTACCGTTGTTTATTTGTTTATATCTGCTATATTCGTATAAATTAATAAATAAAAATATTAAATCGGCCTTCCTCACACGTTAAAAGTAAAACCTATAAAACTATGTAAAATACAATAACAAAGTAAAACGGGCTTCAATTGTACCTGCACCCATAAACTTGCTACACTACGATGCTACCTACTTCACTGGCAGTTTCGGGTTAGAATTTGGAGTTAGTTGCAGTCAAAGGTCCCCCAGACGCCAGCGATCACGTGATGGGAGATATCCTTCGGGTTAGTATATTTATTCTTGTGCTGTATACTTAATAATCTGTACCACTTTAACTGCTATATTTTATACTGTGAGCCAAAAAACATTGAGAATAGAACAGCGATGAGTAAAGAAATTATTCCTTCTCCTTCACTCCATGGCAAAAATGTATGTATAACTCAATTAACTTCCATATCTTTAACATTTTCGACCAAAAGAAGCAATATTCCGGCCCAAAATTAGTGCCCTGAAGCCAACATAATATACGATTGGAACTGCATTATTATGCAGTTTATTTAATTGTCTAGAACCGAAATACGTAATATCTCCACTGCTTTATTTACTAATAAATGCCAGGTACACATGATTATCACCCAATTTTTATTTATCATTAGGGGTGTAACGTAACTATGAATTCTTTATGAACATGTGCCGGGGTACGAAATAAATAACGGATTGGCACTATGGGCAGTAGGGCAAGCTGATCAACGAGTTCAGGATCGAAGGGTTAATATCAAGTAGGTATATTTGTAATCCTAATAATTATTTTATAGAGAGAAATGAAAGGAACACAATTTTTTAATTTCGGATGTTGTTTGGAGTAGGTCTTTTGCTTCTATGTCGTAAGTCGCAAACTATGCATCTTCGCGATGAAATATGAAATAAAATTAAAGATAACAAAATGTGCCACAAGTTCGACTTTATACATTTTTTCACTATCTCGTATAGTTTCCAATATATCCCCGCTCAAATTTCGCTAATTTTGAAAACAAAAATTTGCTTCACGATTCACTACCTAACTCGTCGGCCATTGATTCTATAGTATTTTTCTTGCGATTTTAACAAACAAAATCGCGATTTTAACAAGGCAGGCCAAACTTTGATAAAAATTAATCCCTGTTTGTTATTGTGATCGCGGTCTTTACTGTTATTTAATATGATATTTTTTGTTTTATTTAAGCGTTTTTTTGATATTTTACCGTTTTGGTAATTTTGTTGTGTTTTTATTAGTATGTGGGTGTTGCGTGTGCATTGTGAACATAACTATTGAATATAAGCTATAGACCAAAACACCTGTGATAGGTGATAGGTTAAATAAAAACAAAAATCGTTAAGGTCTGATCAATATAAGAGAACTAAAGCTCCTAAGGTGTCAATTTAGTTAGGGGTTAGGGTGCAGCGTGGCAGGTACGACGTACTTAATTTCAGTTTTAAGCTTGGAACATACGATATACAATGGAACATATAATGGAACATACGAAAGTTACGTTTTTTTAAATAACCTTTGAGATTTTTTGACAGAACATTCTTTTTACAAATACGTCCAAAAAAAAATTGCTTTTCTAAATCGTTTTAGGGTAAATAAACCTAAAATAAAATCTCCCTGAATTATTTACAGGCAAAACTACCTAACCTCAGGACTATTAGGTAGGTAATTAATATATGAGTACAACAAAAGTGATACACTAGATAATCAAATGTAATAACTTGGGAACCCTAGTTTTTCAGTTGAAAACTTTACAAGACATACAAAATCTGAAATAGGACTTGCATTTTAACACTGTATTTCTCTAATAACAATTCTCTAAAATTATAATTTCCTACATAATTATTATACAACACTATTATACGAAGTGTCTCCTCAAGTGTCAAGAAGTGTCCTCTATGAAATTGTGACAGATCAGAGTTGAACAGAACAGTGTATTTCACAATGAAAAAAACAGCGTATATTTAACAATTCACGGGACTTTCAATTGTCTGAGGCATTTTAAACACGCAAATATAACCGTACATTCGGACAAATGTTTCCGTAATGGCATCTTTGTCTAGCCAATATATGTATGCACTCGATCCGCAAATGCAGAACGGCGACTGCAACACTGCAGCTGTCATTTTTCAAACCGGTACTTAAAAAACACGCCTCGTATAATAACTTATCTATGTGATATACTTGCACTTGAATTTTATAGATGCTTTAAGCACTAGAACTGATAACGGTTATGAACACAGAGGCTCCTAAAGTCCATCTGTTTTAAAAGTGACCATTAGCTAACTAGCTAGTTTGTATTATGTTTGCTATAGGATTTTCTTTGGTAAAACAAAGTATCATCAATTTCTCCAAGCCATTATTATGATAATAATGTAAATTATTATCATTTTGATTCGACATTACTAAATATAGATTTTTTATTGGCATTTTTATTTTTTGAAGTAGGTATTTAATATTTTAAACAAAAAATCAATTAATATAATATTAGGAAAAATTAAAAATTACTTACCAGATGTGATGAAGAACCAAGACTATTTAACTCTGTCCATACTTTGTTATCATAATTAAGCATGTACAAATTATTAGATACAGTAGACTCCTGCTTCGCAAACATTATGCCACCAAAAACAAACAGGCTATTACTTTGCATGTGGTAAACTGTACTGTGTCCAAAAATACCTGCAGGACCTTGCCCTTTGGTATAATGTGATTGCCACTGCTCTTTATCTAACCTATATTCCCAAACAACATTCAGAAATCCGTCCTGGGGCGAACCACCTCCAATTATAATCAAACTTTCTTGTGTAGCATTTCTGTAATAAGACAAAGTATGTCCTGAAAGTGCAGGAGGCCAGTCAGGGGGGAGGTTTTTTTCAATTAAACTCCAACGCTGGTTTTGAATATCAAATTGCCAAAAATCATCAAGAGTTCTATTAGTAAAACTTTTCAGCTTCTTCGTTAATCCACCATATACAAATATGGCTTGCCGGGAGTGAACTATATCTGCACCATGAAAATATCGACCCATGGGCATTTTATCATCTGGTGTTGTATCAACTGTTACTTGCATCCATGTAACATTGCGTGTGTCAAATAGTCTTATATCATTTAAAGGGCCATGAGATAGAGAATAACCACCAAACATCCATAACGATCCTCTGCGATCAGACACCAACGAATGTCCAAAGCGTGGAAGAGTTTTTCTATAATACTCTAAATTATCAGCCAATCTTATTGTATTAAACAATTCTGTGAATATGATTTGGCTCCCAGTTGCCCTATAAAAATATATTACTGTACACATATTACACACATATTATTACGAGGATACTCGGTAGATAAGCGTTATTTCAAAACCAAAAAAGGTAAATTATAATTACCTAGTGATGTGATGGGAATTGTACCCAGTTCATTTAATAAACACCCATGTGGGTTTATTCCCAGGGTGTTTATTTGCTTACACCCGGTTTATTCAATATTTAAAATTTGCTGCCAAGAATTTGGGCAGATGAAGTAAATCATAACCTATATTTGCCTTTTTGGTTTAACCACAGTAGCCATATACCGGTATGCTACATTAGAAGCGAAAACTGGTCAATTCAGCGCAGGTCAATGCATTTTATATGGGCGGCCTCCGCAGTGACGGGTACATTTCATCTAGGGAACAATGCAATTTATTTGGGCATTCTACGCAGTGACGTCTGACCTTATGCGCGTCGGCATACCGGTATAGGGCTTACTAAATAATACTAATAGGGCTTAAAAATAAACCTAATGAAAGTGCTTTAATAACTGAGAAAAATTAAAATATAAAATGTTTCTCAAGTTCGTTAACACTCTGTATATTTAAACAATGTCCAAAATAGTTATAACAGTCGAATCATAACGAAACATTATAATAAAACCATGTTAAAAGCTTTCGTCTCCATATATCGCCATACATTTTTGTCACGGGGTGACGTCATGCGCAAGTTTGTACAAAATGCGTTTCCCAAGTGATCATATCTTGTACTCTTAGTATCATGTGTCCACGCTGCTTAACTCGAAAGATCGAAATTCTCACCGGCTAAGCTACCGGCTAGGCGGTCCTCTTAGATAAACAATATTATTGACTATTAGTAGTAGTTATTAGTGTATAATCAATTTTTTCAAATAAATTATTTAAATAAATTATGGATTTATTCATCATTATAGGTAGGTATTTACATTTACTATCTATTTATTATAACTCACAAATTGTGAATAAAAATAAGTATTACCAACTGCCATATGATTCATAATTGTTTGTTCCGCGACATACCGCATAAAACTATATACCTACTTACTGCTATCCTTGTCATATTGAGTATATTAGACAAGAATAGCTAGCTACACATATCGCTAGTGACGATGTATGTTGTGAAAAATGCCTTGAGCAACCAATATGACGTATTTGGTACTAATTTCAAGCATTTATAACGTACAAATATATAACAATATTGTTTACACCGGGTGTAATCAGGGTGTAAAAGCACATCACTATATTACTGTTTACATATTACATATTAGTGATAATATTCCGTAAATGAGTGTTATTTCTACACACAAAAAATATATGTGAAAAGGTAAACATTAGCAGTTGTATTTAGATATTGAATAGAATAATTATTTAAGACTTCACGGACAATAGTTTCTCTCTTAAAATAGTAAATAAACTAACCTAACAGCATAAACATTAATAATCTGAGCAATACATTGAGTTAGTAGTTTAGTAGGTAAGGAAAAGTAAACACTTGATTACACACTCCTCTATATTGTTACTATACTTACGATAAAGTGAGTTTTTCTCAACTGCGACATTTAGTGTCTCTTCATTATATTTCAAATTAATTACAAGAAACAAAATAAAGAAATATTAGTTTCCGGTACCAAAAGATGTGCCCTGTTACAGAAAAAATTTCAGCGGAATAACATTATTAGCTGCCTTAGCATAAAACATGTATTAAAAAAAAGTAATTAATTTGAATGTTTTTTTTTATATTTTAGTTATATATCATATAAACTAGTTGTATAATTATTTTACGATCAAATTACATACTGTATTTCTTATATTTAACATTTATTTGCATTTTCAGACAGTACAGTGTACCAAGGTGTACAAAGTTATTATTTTAAATAGTCCAGATCTGGAAGGGGAGCCATATTGATCCTATACTCAGGTAAGTACGTTTTTGGCATAAAACATTTGTATTGCATGACCTTTCCTTCGCTACTAACTCAATGGAACAGTATTACCAGATCACAGAAAAATGAGGGCAACGCGGGAAAATTGCTAACAGTTGTCTTTTTACAAAAACTGATATGTTGGTTCTATATGTTGGACTTAAAGTCACAGTAGTTTTCAGATATGGACAGAGGTAGAAATTATTAAATGTAAACAGTTTTTCAGTTTCTTGTTTATAACTTTTTAATGAGGGTCAACTATAAAAGCTTTTTATATTTTATATTTTTATTCATTATTTATATTAATTAAATTATGTGGAAAATTAAGGGTATTATGAGACCTATCTCTTTAAAATAAAGCCTTACACATACAACAGTTCTTCTAAATTCCTACCCTACCCATATGTCTTCATGTTACTAGTGTACTCCAGTGTACAAAAATTAATAATTTAGTAAAAAAAAATAAAGAAGAGAAACTGAGATATATTTAAAAGAGGAATAATTATGGTCACATGAACAGGATAATATTTCAAAGAAAATATTTCAGAAAATATGAGAAAATACCTAAACTGAAGTACCAGGTAGCATTCATACCCCGCACCATAACAATGAGGTTAAGTATGATTTTCTGGTATATACTGCATATTAGCAGTCTATTTGACCTAATCAACCGTAGGACATACCGTTTTTCATTTCACTTACCTTGCCTATCACTCAAGTAAAATAAAATGGTGTAAGGCAACAATAAAAACATATCTGTCATACTTACCTATACCTATAATTATAGTTATCCAATTTTTAATATAATTTCTCTATTGCTTGCTTAATTTTTGAATTTTATATACATTTTTATTAAGACCGCTCTAGATCAATAGATTTTTCTGTTTTGACCACCATTTTTTTTTATTTTAAAAAAAATCATATATTAATACAAATAATGAATTGAGATAACTAATTTAGACTTAGTAAAATAGACCTAATTTGTAATTATCAAATTGAGAAGCACAAAGTAAGAAAAAAATATAATTTACCCAAAGAATTCTGGGGTAAAAATTTAGGTAAAATTTAGCAGTGTTGGCACCTACAAACATATTTTGTTCATGATCTGTTCACGAAAAATTAACTGAAAGATGTCATACATACAATTACTAAAAATATCTGTAACAATATTAAGTTTTCAGAATGAGTGCTTTACAAGTTGTACCAAATATATTATAATATTAACCTGATATCACAGGAGGGTCCTGTCCATCCAGTGGCACACAGGCAACGTCCATATGATTTGTCACATATACCTTGCCCCTTTGCATGGCTACAGTTCTTAGGACAGATTGTCTCTTCACAGTTGAATCCTACCATACCTTCCTGACATACACAAATTTCATTTTGACATATACGAGGAGGAGCACAGTTGTCACAGCTGATTACTTTATACAATGCACTAAAATGTTCACCTGGTAGGCCTTGCTTGTAGTGAACAGTTAACTGACCTATTATTTATAAATACTTTATGTAAACTAGAAATACTCAATAAGACAATAAAAAGCATACTTACCAGTCCTAGATTCTACAAGTCCAGTTGGCAATGCTTCTTCAGAACAAAAGACCGCTGAAAGGGCACTTTGACTTCCCATGTCAACTAATTCAGGCAGGCCATCATATACATACACACCATTTTCTCCACATGTTATATTTAACTGAGAAGAATTTATCTAAAAATAATTTATATGCATATCATCATAATACAAAAGCATAAGCCTAAGCATATGTTGGGTCTATGCCTGTGGAGGATAGCACAAAATAGAAGTAACAAGAGAGTCTGCTGGAAAGCAACATATTTATGTAGACTACATTATTGCCATGCGAGCATTATTGCTGTTACAAGCCTTGGTGAAACTATAAACACGCAGCCCACCTCGCAACAATGTTAATATATTGCTATCTTTCATGTTGCTCTGTGTAATGTTGCTATTTCTGTTTTGTTCTATCATACATTAGCATCAACTCAAGGTTCGGTACGATATGCATACAATGAATAAATGCTATAAATTATAGGGTTATTGTCCTTTTAACGTTTACTGCACCATATTTAACAATTTATCAAATGTAATTATAAAAACCACTATGATCAAGTGTCACTCTTAACATAAATGTAGTAACTGTGGCGAAGAGATGATATGAGCTTAATTTACAATGAAAAGTAATTTTCATTGTAAATGTCCATCGCAAATACATTGTTAATGTCCATTGGAACAGAACATAATATTTGAATATACTTTAGATAAAAATGTGAGTAGAATTTAATTTTGAGAGTAATACCAAAATAATATTTATGACAGACAATCGCATAGTGCATATCCCCCAATAGATACCCCTTAATAAAATTAAAATAAATAATTAATAAGGGTTTTCATGGAGTGTGATCCAATTAATTGGTTCAATTAGATTCCTAATCCAGCATTTTAAAAACCTATCTGACCTTGAGAGAAAACGTTTGTAGAAGAATATAACATTCACGGAAACATCTGCTGAACTTGTTTTTTTACAATGTTGGGATCTTTTCAACCGTGCCTTCAAGGAGGATAAAAAACTCAGTTGAGTATTTTCCTGTGCAAAAATGTGCCTACAATAGTAACAGATTAATTTTAAGAACGTTTAAAGTTAAAATAGATATTTATCTGTCCATATATTTTGATTTAATTTTCTTCTAATAAAATTCCTCGTAATTTTGTTGATCTGTTTTGGTTTAAAAATTTCGCTTCATAATGAATTAACCTATACCCTGGTTCCGAAATAGTTTGGAGTGATTCATCACCAGCATATGGACGGCTCAGAGACGATGAGGGGCGAGGGGAACGAAATTCCATAGGCGTATCATTTTAAAGGGGGCAGAATAAAAAAAAAGATTAAATAAAATATCCAAGTTATTAACATTGTTTTTAAGTGTACTTGTGAGGGTTTTTTTTTATTATCTTAAGAATATTCCTTCATTTTTGTTCATTTTCAGTTCTCTTCCTGTCAAATTCGGTCGCTTATGATTGGAATTATTGGTTTTAGAACCACTACTACTCGCATTCGTCACTTCCATCCCATAAAAACCACTAAACACTCGCGTATAACACAATATTATAATTAATTTATATTGCGAAATCTATTGCGAATCAACCGTACATAAGACATAATGAAACGCCACTGTCGCGCCAAAACATACATTCATGAAACAGCGCATGCTTCAATATATCCAAGGAAATCTAGTGTCTTTACCTCTGACCAATGAAATTTAATTTAATTTAGAACCGCCTAAAACTCACCAATGAGAGCGGTAGACACCGCTTACTAATGAGTTCTGCACACCATTTCTATAGAGTGTACACAAATTTGCACACTAAGAAATTCTGTGATCCATTGCATATAGGCAGACCGTTCAATTGTGATGGTGGTGTGATATTATGTATGAATCACTCTATTTGGGAACCAGGGCATACTATCGTCTTCTTTATACTTATCAGTGGCGGCTCCTGGTAAAAATTTTAAGGTGTTCTGCAATTTTTCCAAAAAAAATCCATCTATTTCATATAAACTAAGTCTATCCTACGTTGTCTTCTGTTCGCAAAATTTTTTTGGAGGTGCCTTTAAATATTGAAGAATTCTTTATGTGCTCACTTAGAGTTGCATCTAGTTCTAGTTGCACCTAGAAAAATCTATAAGTCCACGAAATATCCCCGGATTCTCGAAAGTATCTCTCATCATGTCCCCGGAGAGCACATTCAAAAGCTCCACAAAATTTATTGCAATTTATAATTTTTGATAAAACACCTATTCTTTGAAACATTTGCAATTATGTCTGTACATTTATCCTCCAATAAGCAGAATCTAATTGAGCCATAATATTAGTTGACCCTAGTAACGCAAATTCCATACAATTATGAAAATGGCTTAACAGTATAAAACATTTTTTTGTTACTTCCACAAATCCATGAATTTTTTAAATAAATGTCTATTAAATTTGTATGTGTAACTTTTCCCTCTACTTACACCAGATTTTTCAATAATAATATCTGATATGGTCTACCTTTCCCTTTTAATTTGATCTTTTCTTCATATGAATATTTAAAAAATCTCTTCACATTATTAAATTAAAGACCACTTCCATAGTACAGTACACAGTTAATAATTGTCAGCGATCCACAAAATGGGAATCACACGACGCAAGCACTATAACTATATTATTGTTTTTCGTTACTAGCACTCGCCGTAAACTAGAAAGTCGTGTAAAAATTACAAACAACCGATATTTAGTACCTACCACGCTGGACTAAATGCAGCGAACTCTCCACTTAAATCACGGCTTTGTTTTAAATCACTTTAGATGGACTCAGGGGAATCGGAATACCACGCAGGTGTCTACTGCGCAGGCGGAGCAAGATCGGGTGGCCCAGATAAATAATAACTCAGCGATAGCGTGAACCGGTAGGTTATTCCACTGAAGGAATAGGTAGGTAGGTTATTCGACTTAACTTGCGTGCTTGCGTGGTTTGTGAATGCTAAGTGTTATATTATCTTTTGGGTAATTTGGCAATATTTTAGTTAGATTACTTAATTACTTTTTCGGGAGCTCTTTATTTTTTTAGGAGCTCTCCAGCACTGCAGTGCTATTGCACGAGCCGCCACTGATAGTTATCATTAAATATTTGATCATTGATGACAAAGAACAATTTTCTTACCCATTCTACGAAGTTAATGCAGGTACAATAATACAATGTGCAAGTTAAATAGGTAACTGTATAATTTGGTAAGGAAGGAAATTCGAATTTGATAAACGGCTTAAGATATTCGCCTAAACTAATCCAAGCTAATGGAACTATCAAACCCTACACATATTTATAATTTTATTGACCTCTAATCCGCTGATAGTAATGAATCCATCTAGTCTGGTATTGTCATTTCCAAAAACCCCTATTATTAAGTTACCACTTATTTTTACAATTCTTAAACATTTATTGTGTGCCCTACCACGATGAATATTTTGATTTGTTGAACAGCAAATTTCTGAATAAAGTTCAAAACCAATTAAAACGCACCTGAAGTTGTATGATTGCAGTTCCATTGTAAACTTTAGGTTTAATGATCCATAAACACTCTCTAGTTGGGGGTCCACCCCATGGAGGCATATAAGATTGTGTGGAACTTATTCCTTGTCCTCTTGGATCACTAAGGAAGCCCCGTGCTTCGCACTGATAATAACATTGCTTTCCGTTCCGTGGATCACCAGAATAATTTTCTCTGCAACGATCACAATGATCTCCCTCTGTATTATCTTCACAGTAGCATACACCAGTTTCAATGTCACACTCGCCCTGATCTTTATTTCCATGACCATTACAATCACATTTCTGACAGCCTTTAAACCATAGTAGGGATTAGAGTTTTCAACATATGAAATTAATCAAATTATTTAAAAAATGTATTACGTTTTTTGTATAAGGAAATGTAATAAACTAACCTCTATCAGTGGTGGCATTTCCATAACTACCAGGTTTACAATACTCGCAAAAGTCTCCCATTGTGTTGTCTATGCAACTCTCACATATACCTTTTCCTTGAGGACAAGCTGAATGATTATTGCAGCCACAATTCTTGGAACAATCATCTCCATACCACCCAGTATCACATTTGCAAGCATAGTCAGGTTCACCTTGACAGATTCCATGGACACACACATTAAAACAAGTCCGTGTGCAAGATGTTCTTCCATCTCCTATGTATCCCTTTTTGCAGTGACAACTAAAAGATCCATCTGTATTGGTGCATATCGCTTGTGGATGACAATCATGTAGTCCAAGACCACATTCGTCAACATCTGGACATTGGGCATATGCCCATTTTGCATCAACAGTATTTAACACTTCAGAACAATTTGTATGCGGGTTATTGAAATCTCCTTGAACGCATGTTCCTACAATTAAAATAAAACTCAAACCAAAACCAAGATCAATTTGTAAGCAAATTTAATAAGTAAGTAAGAAAATGAGTATGCTTTACCGGAATTTCTAATATTTCAGCTCTTCTGTATATAAACAGTTACTAAACGGTTACTTAACCGGAAAATATCACCAAGGCTAGTATCTAAATAAGCACTCACATCAGTATTGCTACAAAATGTAAACTATACAAGAAAAAAAAATTTTGCGCTACAGTCCTGGCAAATCCAGTAAAAATTTCACAATACTCTTGAAAAAGAGACTGGAACCTTCAGGTTGAAACAAAAACCAAACATAGCTTTCCACTAGCACCCAAACACAACACTGCACTTGACACACGTTATTCTAACCAAGTTAGCATCATCGGGAAAATTGAGTTTAAGAAAATTTACCGTTTTTAATTCATCTTCTGATGATGTTAACCAGGTTGCTGAAACACGTGAGTCGATGAGTTTGTTGATCTTTATGATACAATTCGCGGTTGCTGCCCAGGCGGCAGGTCGGGAAACGATGCCAAAAGCCAAAAGCATTTAAAAATGGCGGTAAGAACTTTGTGGTTTTATACGCTTTATTTGCATGTTGTTAAAGTGTTCTTAGGTTTTCCCCCTCCACCGAGACGAGCGTTACCAATGGCGACCCAGAGAAGGTGCAAAAAATCAGTTTTCAGTCAATAACTCATTTTATATTAATCGTACGGCGAAAATAGTTATATACAAAATGAGAGCCGACTAAATTCTCTACAAAAAAGGTCTTATATACAGAGCAGTAGTCACGTGAAGTTGAGCAACTTTAAATGACTGGAAAATATTGATGTTTACTGGTTACATATTTACCAAAAAATACAGTCTCGTATATACGTTATTTTTCACAGTTTCTTATAAGCAATAATAAAAAATGTTGCCAACTAAATAAAAGGCTTATGTTTTTTTTTGTCCATTTCAGCCTTTTTTCGTGTTATCGTATATCGTACATCGCATACAAAAGAATTTTGTCGTACATACGATAATTATCATTTGGAAATTTCAGATAACTTCGTGCACAATGTCATGACTAAAGTCAGTTCCAGGTCTACAACATATGGCAAAAAGTTACATATGGAATCTGGTGGACACAAATCCACGTTTTTTGGATTTTTCTTGCAATCCTCAAAACTTGTTCAAGTTTACGCGACTACTGCTCTGTAAATAAAGGTCTGACAAGAATAGTGTATAAGACCTTCTTTCTACAGAATTTGTCGAGTAAGATTTCATTTTGTATATAGGTATTTTTGCCGTAAGTTGGAAATAAAACGAGTTACTGAAAACTAATTTTTTGCACCTTCTCTACGTCGCCGTTGCCAACACTCGTCTCGGTGGAGGGAGAAAACTCGAGAATACTTTCACAGCATGCAAATAAAGCGTTGAAAACCATAAAAATGTTACCCCCATTTTTAAATGCTTTAAAGTACTTGTCGCCTGGCCTATGTCTTAATTAAGCATTTGTAATTTTAAATTGTGATTTTTTTTTATATTATGACAAAAGTTACCATAATAGCTGTTCCACAAGAATATTGTGCTGTGACACCTGTGAAACTAGGTGGCCAAAACTTCTTACAATAAAATAATGTTTTTAAAATTAGATATATATATATATATATATATATATATATATATATATATATATATATATATATATATATATATATATATATATATATATATATATATATATATATATATATATATATATATATATATATATATATATATATATATATATATATATAACACTTTAAGGAGGAGAATATAATTTAAAGCAATATATATCTTATTAAAAGAACATAATCAAAAACTAAATAATCTTCATAATGATATTATAAGCATTGAAAATTTTCAGCTATCACAAAACAAGAATTATAAAATTTATTTCATGCGAAATTCAGAACAAATTTAGGGCACTATCATCTACTGATAGTGCCCTCGATAGTGCAATCGATGTACCTACTTAATAGAAAAATAAACAACAATTTGCCATAAAAAAGACAAAAATACAAAAAAACACCAAGGCGAAAAGTGGACAAAAATCAATCTAAGATTTAGTCAAAAAAATAGCCTAACCAAATAATAAAACCTGTGACATTCAAGCAAAAACCACAACAAACTTCTGTAAATGATTTAGAACAAAAAGAAAAATAAAATTATGTGAGAAATAATTAACTTGAACGGAATTACTATAAAACAAAATGACAAAACTAAAAAACTATGGTGTTAGTGATGACTAAATGGAATACATTTTCAAATTAAATAGCTGCATTCAAAATAGCAGTCAATCAGATTATGAAACGCACATTCGTGGATAATACACCATGAATGTGCTGTCCAAGAAGACCAATAATTGGTATGGTAGCCCAGCGTCATAAACATTGTATAATACAACTTTTATGATGTACTATATGTCTGGGGTTCGATTTCCAGCTCCAGAGAATTATCTCTGAGCTAACCATAGTGGTTGGAATAAGGAGTTGCGGTATTATTTTTACTTAATTTTTTTTTTTAAGAAAACCAGTCATCGTTTTCTGTGGCTCCGTCATATCCACAAAGGGGAACTGGAGCAATACCAACAGTATTTCAACCATATGAGTACACAAAACCATTAAAGGCCATAATATATACTAATGACCATAAATGTTATATTTTTAAATTTTTATACATAAACTCGATTAGGTTACCCTCTACCCTATATCACTCCCGATTCTAAAAAAGTTTTTGTAGAGAAAAAGCAGTTTTTTGCAACCAATTTTGATTTTTACTATTATACTATTATTAATATTATCCATATATTTTATCCAATTTTGTTTATGATGTATATTTTATTACTTTATTTACTAGTGATTTAAAAAAATATAACAACTACTTCAGTAGTCTGACACAACTGACAGTATTTATGTCAAAATTGTTTCAATTTGTCTTATCAATTTAAAAAAATTTCGAAACCCTAGGATTGGATAAAATTTTTTATACAACAATGACTTAAACTTGTTTATTTACACAAGTAATCTGACACAACTGACAGTAGTTTATTTACGCATATAAACAAACGAACATATCACCATCAGTAATGGCACAGCATATATAGACTTCAAGACTCATTCCATTTTCCAGAATAAAATTTAGTAAAAAATTTTTCTTATTTTTTTATACTATTTCAAGATTTAATAAAATTTTGTATACAACTCGTGACTTAAACCTGTTTATTCACTTGAAGAGTGAACTCGCTAACGCTTGCGCACCTAATTGACCTTCTCATGAAAACAATGGTTTAATTCACTTGTATAAATAACTATTATGTACCTACTAAAGAAAAAAATATAAGAAAAATATAATATACCAAAACATGTATAAGTATGTCTCTATATCAAAAATCTCACCTGTCATAGGATTTGAACTGTTGTAACACCATCCACAACTGAGGGAACTAAGACACACTGAGCAATTAGTATGCATTGAACAAGTTTTGCATTGAGCCTGACTTCTGGTACTTGGCAACATACTATTTTCTTGTCTTGTAACTAAAGGAAAAGCTTGATCTAACCATTCTCTACATAAACCAAATTGATATTCACTAGTATACACTGAAAAACTGAAACACTGTTGTGTTGCTTGGCACCAAACACATCTACCTTTTTGGTCTAGGCAAGATCCACAATCTTTTCTTTTGAAGCATGGTGTGGGACACTGATCCAAAGAAATAGCAGCAGCCTCTGTCCTTTGTCCAATTCTAGAACAACGGGCTTCCTCTATCCACCACTCACAGAGATTCGAATTAATACATGACTCACAGGTAATATAATTAGAACAATTTGAACAGCTACTTGGTTGAAGGGTTAAATATTGCCAATTATCATCAACAGAACAACTCACGTTTTCATCATCTAGGCGTGACTGACAAGAATTAGTCAATGCACACCAGCCACAGTTTGAGTCTGTAAGGCAATGTAAACAGTTTTTATACTGATCACATGAGCCACTGCCATAAGGTTCTAAATATTCAAAAGTAAATACCTAAAAAAAGTTGTAATAAATAAAAGAGAAAAACATAATGTTAAATAGTATGCTCTTTGCTCTTGATAATGTTGCATATTATTTTAGTTTAACAGTCCCTATACATCCAACGTGGTCCGAGCCGCCGATTTATCATAAATGTTAATAATTCGAAGTACGGGGGTAAAAAAAATAAATATAGGATATCCAAATATAATAATGTATGGTTACCCCAACAATAATGCATTCACAAGTTTTTCATACAGGCCAAGGATTCTGTAATAGATATTGTCAAGTAGAATAAATTTTAATAATTATAAAAATAGTAAAAATATATATAATTACTAAATAAATTATTTATACAACTTATTTAGGCTAGGAGCACTACATATTGATTGTATTTTAGTTTTTCGTGGGATTCGCTCACAAAGAATAGTTGTGGCCGTAGTGCCATTAGGGAATAAGGGGGGTTTAAACCGCCCTACTAAAAGCGAATGTGAAATCATCATATATTCGTAGTAACCGTCACTTTAGCACAATCCAAATTTAACCCATCCAAATTTAGCCAAATTTAGCCCATCCCAAATACTATTGGCATTATGTATGAAATCTTTTGGAAATTTCCTGAAATTTTTCGGAAAACGGACTAAACACTTAAAGGATTTAAAGGAATATTTCAAAAAGAACCTTTCTGAAACCAAATGGCAACACCTTGTGAGACTCGATGGGTGAGAATGACAATGGGTTTAATACGATTTAAGGAAATTTTTAACCCTTTCACTGCTCAGAGCGTATATACTCACAAAAAATAAATGGGCCGGTGGCGCTTGAGCGTGTTAACTCACCAATCATTTTTACATTGGACCTGACTGCTCAAGATGATTTTACGCACTAGTGGTCTTTCTAAGCATCTAATTTGTCAATCTGATATAGATGATGTGGTTTAATTATGAAGGACGCTACCCTCAAGATTTATATGGTCTATATTTTTTACAATGGAATAGGTGACTGCCGCGCAAAGCGGATATTTTAGCATAAATGCATACAAAGTTTACATAAAATGTACCAGATGCGCAGTCGCAGTCTGCGCAGTGAAAGGGTTATACTTGTTGATTCATTAGACAAATTACTGTTGATAAGGATTCTGAGACTTCATCAAAAGCGGCTTCTTTTGTTAAATTGATTACTTCCAGCGATTTTGTCATAAGTTTATCTTGCCTAGTCATGTTAAACTTGTGGCACATTTACGTGGTAAAATAACACGAGTAAAAATATTTATATGTATGCCCTTCAGATCTCTAATATATTATTTTAAAATAGGTATACCTTAGGTGGATCCTCAGAATCTCTGTAATGCTGCAATTCCATTTTACTTTGTTGAAAATGGGTATTATGAGCTCCCATGTTAACAATTTTCTTTGATTTAAAGTCAACAGGTATTCTATCCAGGGTGAGATTATCTGGCCATTTAACAACTTTACAATATTTCTGCTCAGCAGTTACATTTGCTATAACACTATTAGACAGTGTCAGTGTTGCTGAACAGTAACTTATACAAACATTCAACATCTCCTGCCAGTTTGATGGAAGTCGAAGAAATCCTAACAATCTTGCTATCATCTCTCCTTCAACACTTGTGTAATCACCTCGTATTAAGGGACTTGTGGGACTATTAAAGTCTACCTAAAATATATTACGTATGTTAATAGAAATGACAAGATTCAATTATATATAGAATAATGTAAATAAGTACTTCAATTTATATTAAAGTACTTATTTCTGTAAATAGATGGCCTGAATTTGACAGTTCACACAGAATAAATACGCCAGCCTGGTCACTCAAGGGTGTCGCCAGAAACAGGCAAAGACATTTTTAACACAACAATAATAATAATCTTCCCGAATCCTTACACGCAAACTTATCACACACTTATTAGAACCTATGAGTTATATAGTAATATATAGTATTACATACAAACAAATTTCAACCAAGTTTTTCTTATTTAGTACCTAAAATAGGTAACGAATTCCACAAAATTTTTTGTTTCCAGCTCTACATTGAGTCAATTAAATGTAAAATAAAACAGAAGCTCTTACGACAGCAAATTGCCTCTAACTTTAATTTCATTTGATTGTTTGTGTGTTAGTTATAGATATTGTTACGTGTTTGCACCCTGTGCAAACTTGCTAATAAACACTGACTAAACTTACGTACTCGAGTGCGTCAGATTAAGGTATGGTGGGTTAATTACATGCTGAAGAGTGTGCATTTCAATAATCTGACACTTTTAGCGTGACGTAATGGAGTGGGAGGATCACAAAATTATGTCCCTCCCACTCCCTAACGTCACGTTCGAATCGTCAGATTAGAGAAATGCACATTCTTCGGCATGTAATTAACCCACCATACCTTAATCTGAAGCGCTCGAGTACGTATTTCCAACTATGATTTTTTTTAATATTCTGATTGGCTGCCCTACACGTGTGCCACTGTATAGAAGGCTTAGATATGGTGGAGGTACTCAAAGGTGCAATATATTCCCCCATATGTTAATCTGCCGCGCTTGAGTAAATCCCAAAATCCCCTGTTGGGCTCCCCTACTATAAGCAGTTTGCTCCCACCATATGCTAGAGGTGAGTTGTTTGGTTTGTCACGTTCAATATTATTGGCTTATATTCAACACATTATTGCATGCGTTCATTTGGAATGACATAGTCTACTGCAATTGGTCAGAGTGTCTATGAATTACCGAGGTAAAATGTGTTCGAGTGTAGTACATGTCCGGATAGCTGGAGTGTCCCAATTAGGGAATGTCCGAATTTCCGTATTTGTTGTACTGTTTTTATGTCTCGATTTAGGTATATATGTAAATTTGAGTTAAGACTTCCTGAAGAGGTTCTGGACACAAATCACCCTATTCAGTTTCGGAAATAAATGAGAGTGACTCTCACACAGTGTTTCAATGCCCAAGAAGAAGAGAGTGGGTTTGTTTAAACTGCGGAAGACGAAGACAGTGGGTCTGTCATTTATTTCCGAAAGCGAGTATAGAATGTAATTGGATATTATTATACATCAACATATTCGCAATGGTTTCTGCTAGTGAGTGATATAATTTCCAATGCCCATGAGAACAGAAGAATAATTTAAATAAATGCTAAAATACCTCAATTTATTAACAATATTTATTAAAATTCTATAATTCGTGTCCCCAAGTAAAATCACATCAGATATATCACGACATCCATTTTGGCTAAAAAACAAGACTAAAAAACACCATATATTCAAGGGCTAACTCACAGAACACCAGGTCACTCAGGCTTAACGATTTATTTTCTAAAAAAATCCAACCCTTAATAGACAATATAATAGAATCTAAATAAATGAAAATGCTTTGTCTGTAATAATCTTCAGCGCAAAACGCATTATAATCCGGCTGATTTCACTTACTTATCAGGTCTTCTTCTATGCATAGTAATCTCAGTTTCTTCAAACATCTTTAGAAATAGATATATTCGTTTTTACTTAACTAATATTTATTTGTAGATGCTGAAAAATGTTAACTATAGGCTCGAATTTTGCCGAATATGTTGCAATGACTTGCAGTGAAATGAGATAACTGTTGGAAGACATGGTTGTATACAGTTGTGTTACTTTGGATCATGTGCCTGAACTATTGCCTGTTTGAGATAATATGATCTAGAATATAGACCTTCTATTACTTCTGTAAAATGTGTTGTAAAAATTCAAATCGATATATATATATATATATA
Source organism: Tetropium fuscum (assembly GCA_964058915.1). Classification (NCBI taxonomy): domain Eukaryota; kingdom Metazoa; phylum Arthropoda; class Insecta; order Coleoptera; family Cerambycidae; genus Tetropium; species Tetropium fuscum. Next base: position 43,994 of record CAXKVY010001678.1, read on the forward strand.
TATATATATATATATATATATATATATATATATATATATATATATATATATATATATATATATATATATATATATATATATATATATATATATATATATATATATATATATATATATATATATATATATATATGGGTGATTCTACAAAAATATATAAAACTCATGTCAGAGGCTTATAAAAAATACAAAAAAAATATTTGTATTTATTTCTTTTAACAAATAACGAGAATATTGTCTATGTTATAACACTCAATAGCTCAAATAGCCATAATTTAACTATTTCTATTTTAAATAATTAATAATATAAGTCAAATATCAGTCCCCTGGTATGTCACCCCATCAGTAGATGATATTACATTAATTATTTACTTTTCACTTTGTTTATGAGAAAAACAAGGATACCGTTTTTATATATAAGGAAGTATTTGCTCTTGTATCCACTGTTTGTTAAGTTTGTCTTTTAAATAAATTTTCTTAAAAAAATTACACAACTCTGTCACCACATTTAACCATCAGTAACCCTGTGCAAGTGAAAAATTTAAAAATCGCGCGATTAGCCGACCAATGATGGTAACTTATCGGTTCAGCTTGTTGATTGGTTTCAATTCAGGAAGATAGGACAAATGTTTTTAGGCTGCTGTTTTTCAATTTAGTTTGCAATTGATCTTAAAGGGCGAAGCACGTGCTCGGTCCAGTCACCTCGTCAGTTCTCTGGTAAGTACTTTTTTCTAAAATAATTGTTTATTTATTTCTATTAATAGACAGGTACATATTATTAGTTCCTTCTCTATTGTTGTTATGTTGTTTTTAATCTGGTATTTGAATATAAGGGAGAAACATACATTTTATTACATTTTGTCAGTCCCCTGGCACCAGTCCCCTGGCAACTTTTAACACAGGGGACTGACGTTTTCTCCAGGGGACTAACAAATTTAGAAAGATAATAATAAAATTAGTTTCTTCTTGCATTTTTAATTCATGAAATACATTTTAATATAAAAGTAATTTTGTTTTAGAGTAGAAGAAAAATAACATACCAAAAATGGCACCAAAAAAATGTAAAGAGTCCAAAGAAAATATTTTGAAGAAAAAGAGAGAAGCGGAAAGAGTTCGTTATGAGAAAATTAAAAATGATCCGGTAAAGTGGCAACAACAAAAAGAAAAGGAGATACTAAAGTATTTAAAGAAAAAAGAAAAGGGACAAAGGAAATGTGTTTCAGAAATGACGCCTCGACAACAAAGGACAACACGAAAAAATTGGAGGGAGTATTCTGCTGCCTATCGAGACAAGAAAAAAGCATTATCCGATATGACTTACAACTTTCTGCGGAACACAACGCCTCCAATGTCAGATACTGAGGCAGCTGAACATCCAGAACCACCGAGGGAACCACTTGTCAACAACGTTTCACATCAAGTAAGAGAAAAAAGATTGGCTGAAGGGAAGAGACGCTCAAAACGACAACAAAGACGAAGAAACAAGGAATTAAGAAACAAGACTGAAGAAATCAAAAGACTGAAAAAAAGACTGAATAAATACCAGCAGAAATATTGTAGGCTAAAGAAAAACATGACTTTACCGAGGACTTTACCTACGAAAATCAACTCGACTGAACCTGCGAAAGAAAGTCCAAGTCCAAGGACTAAGATTTTGACACTTGAAAATGATCCCAATAAAAAAGTAGAACTAGTTAAAAAAGCCCTTTTTGGCGAAGTTATGCAGAAGCAATTACAGGAAAATTACTCTCAAATAAATACACATGCAGGGAAAAAAACCTTCCATAAATTTATTGGAGGGAAAATTGTGAAAAAATACAAACTATGGAAAATGGGAAATAAAACATTCTCATATAGGAGACTGTCTTCGAAAGGTAACAAAAAGAAAGATTGCACATTCGTAAGGAATTAATAAAATTCTTTGAAGATGATGCGACTAGTCGCCTTTGTGCAGGAAAAAAAGAGTTCATTGTCAAATCGGGTATCAAAAAACAAAAAAGATACCTTCTTGATACTCTCCGGAATCTTCATAAGAAATTCATTGTTAACAAGAAAATTAGTTATTCATTGTTTTGCCGATTACGTCCGTTTTGGGTCATATCTCCAAAAGTTAGTGACAGGGATACATGCATGTGTATTTTGCATGGAAATATTGACTTTCTATCGGCGCTACCTGTAAAAGAACTGCAGATCGGGTGGTAGCCAGTGGTGGTGATATAGCAAGCCTGGAAGACTTTGTTACAGTTATACAAGGAGGATGCCCCAATATTAAAATATTCAATATTGCTTCTGAAGAAATCGATCGAATGAATAAGATGGTTCAAGACAACCAATCAAAGACTGTTACATTTGCAGGAACTTTAAAGGTGCACCAGGTTACAGGCAATGTTTTCTTGCCCAACAGATTGACTATGAAATCTCTAAGTTGTTTTTGTAATGTAGATGGCTGTGGGCATTATAAAATAGGCACTATAGTTTACAAAAAACAAGATGTGATGAAAATAGCGGATGTTTTAACAGATTCCAGCTTATCTCATTCTGAAGAAGAAAACTCCAGGGAGAAATGCTTGGATGAATGTAACAAAGGTGAATCCAGCGGTTTAAGTTATAATCCAGCTTACAACAATGGTGACTACCTCTTAATTAAATTCCAAGAAGTTAAATACCAAACAGAATTTCGATATGCTGGAATTTGTTCTGGAGTTGATGAAGATGAAGGGGAACTGCGAGTAACATTTTTGAAAGTTTGTGATGACCACGGAGCGTTATTTAAATTAGATGAAAAAGATATTGCAGATGTCAAGTTTGAACAAATAATTGAGAAATTACCTGTTCCGAATATACACGTTAAAGGAGAAAGAGTTTTCTATCAATTTAAGAAACCCGTTAATATTTATCAGAAACATTAAAACGCTGTTATAGGTACTTTTATTTCCTGTTTTGTGTTCAGAGTATATTTCGTTTCCTTTATTTTTTATTTTGTTACTTGCGTTTCATTGTTTTTGTAATAAAGTTTTAGTTTTTAGACTGTAGTTTGTATTTTACCTTGCCCGAAACAATAACAATTTTATCAGATTGTACTAACATTTCAAACTATAACATAATTACAGTGATTTTCATGAGATAAAAACAGTGAAGTACATAAATTCAAATTACTTTACCCCAAAGCATAATCACAAGTTATCATTAATTTGTTATTATTAATCATATTCTAATTTGCTCTAATAATGTGGAACCTTATAGCGCCAGTCCCCTGTGTTACTTGATCAGTCCCCTGAATTAGATTTTTTAAAAACAGTTTAAAATTCAGAAAATAATTGATAACTTGAGTGGCCCCTAGACAAAATACATACAATAAACAAAATGCCATCAAATTCAACTGTGTTTGGGATTTTTGGTGAGCAAAAGTAGGTGTCACATAAAAACTAGCAAATTCGTCCTATTCCCGTAGAAACACCCATATATATATATATATATATATATATATATATATATATATATATATATATATATATATATATATATATATATATATATATATATATATATATATATATATATATATATATATATATATATATATATATATATATATATATATATATATATATATATATATATATATATATATATATATATATATATATATATATATATATATATATATATATATATATATATATATATATATATATATATATATATATATATATATATATATATATATATATATATATATATATATATATATATATATATATATATATATATATATATATATATATATATATATATATATATATATATATATATATATATATATATATATATATATATATATATATATATATATATATATATATATATATATATATATATATATATATATATATATATATATATATATATATATATATATATATATATATATATATATATATATATATATATATATATATATATATATATATATATATATATATATATATATATATATATATATTTCTGACCACCGGATAGCAAAGGAAGTTTGTGTGCACATGTGTGCTTTCCCAAAGCCTGTTGCATTACGTATACTCCACCATAATTCAGATCATTAACGACAAGATTCAGTTTATGGGAGGCACAGTGAAGAAGAAAGGAAGAAAGAAAGATAATTTTCATTTAGATAATTTTTTATATGATTTTCCTGAATTCGCGCTTGAACACCATTTCCATCTTAAAAGAGATGCAGTCACAATACACATAATATATATTTTGTATCATCGCCGCTGTATAGGAATACCTGTTTAGAATATGATCAGTGGTCTCAATTTATATTCAATTGTGATAGTAAAGCAGTTTATTTTATTGTTTGTTATTTTATTGTTATTTTTGGTCAGGGACGTAAGGCAGAGGCAGAGGCAGAGGCAGGCATATGTCTAACGCCTGATCCGTGATTATTGATTTAAGTATATTAAAGTATATGAAATACAATTAGAATTTTTTTTAATTTGTGGTGGATAATAAATTAGTTATTATTATTTGCAAAGGCTTACTTGCACAGAGAAATAAATATATATTATTTTGCTGAGAGAATTTTAATCTCTGATAATGTATAACTCAAAAACAGTGCAGTCCACGAGTCTAGTATGAGTCCATCAGTGAGGGCAACCCTCAACCCCCACTTCCGACGCCCTTGAGTTTTCTCCCAAATGGTGTGCCGCATTGAAAACCTACAGAGCCTGAATTATATCAAATATTGCTCAAATTCACCCTATAATAATAATTATACTTGCTCTTCATATAGAGTTTCTTTTATACTTACTGTTGTTGCATTTATTATAGCCACATTATCGGGTTGAGACAAATTAACAGGATGATGATACCTTACAAAGGTCAAACCAGGTCGTTTATCAAATTCTCGACACTGGCTGGGTGTAACAATTTCTGTGCCCTTTGGGCCCCACCAACCTGGAATTTGACTAGGACTATCTTCTTGTAAACCACAAACCCCATAATTGTCATCTTTGTGATGACATCTGGCATTTTGAACACACCAGGTACACTCCTCCAAACCAAGTTTATGAGCTGCTGATATCATGGGTGTGTGATTAGGAAGGATGTGACCATGTATCAAGCACGAGTGACAATCTCCCAAGGCTGGACACACTCCAGGACACCGTGTTGTTTGTAAATTAGTTGTACAATTGGCTCCAATAGTTCTTCCATAGCATTGCTCATCTGCTGAACACCATCCACATTCAGGATCAGCTGAACATTCACCATAATTGAGATGTCTTGCACACGCTGCCTCTGGACCATATAGTTCGCCTTTTCTGGCAGCAATCATTGGAGGCAGAGTATATGCAAGTAAATCACCATTAACATTACCGTGGTAGCCTCCTACTAGAAGCAATGTATTTTCGTTCCGGATACTAGAAGCATGGGCAAATACACCTAAAAAAATTGAAATGTACTTCTAATGAAGTGTCATTCTATGCAGATAGATTGTGATCTGAAGGTGAAAATTCAGGTTTGTGTTGTCTACAATACAAGTACTGTTTGTAACATCGAAATGAGACATAAAAAATTTTCAAAGGATATTGCCATGGTGGGAGATCGGGGCAGTATAAATTACAGCAAGCTAAAATCGTCACTATAAAGGCTCTTTCATTTAGCAATAACTACACTAATACTAATAACTAATCAATTTTAACCAAAAATACACTAAATTAAAGAATAACTGTATTACTTCTATTTCAAGAATTATTGTTGAAATAATTTTATCGATATAATGTGGGTTTTTTGCTCGGGTTTTTATATCTCATATTTCGATGTTACAAACTATATATCTCAATGCATTGCCCCATTTTTAAGATATGGGATACGCAAACATAATTTAGAAAATGTTCCCTACCTCTGGTAGATTATAATTAAGAATACTAATGCGGAGGATGGGGGAATGAGTAGCAGAGGCAATAAGGTGCATTTTTTTGTTTTTGTATAGAAAAATACAAAAAAAAAACAAGATACCCAAGCCCCTTAATATAATCCTGCTTTGTTCTTTTTTCTATAATTTTTTTGTCAATAGAGTTGAGTACCTAATACCCTCGCTAATACCTAGGACTAAAACTTTATCAAATCAAAGTAGTGCCTTTACCAAAATGTATTTGTTTCTTGCCCAGTGGAAATTTTTATTAGAAGTTCTTTTACCTGTCTTTGTGCTAGATTAAAAGCGCTATCATGTTATTTTCAGATTTTTGTCCTCGCAAATGAAAACCTAGAGAAAAATATGTTTCTTATTAGGCAATCCAACCACGTGACAAAATCGGAATTCAATATGATGCAGAGGGCAAAGGAATGCTGATTTAAATGCATTCTCAATGTAAACATAACTGTTCATCCGTGCCATATTGATTTTTGACAGGTCGTTGGATTGCCTAATAGAACTAACTCTCTTGTGTCTTTAGCTGTGACAGATATTAGACTGACATAAGATATATTAAAGTGACAACTAACGATTGTAAAAGTATAAATACATCGATATTTATGCTTGTTTGTTTAACACTGCAGAGCAAGTCAATTTAGAAGCAAAGAAATACTTTGGCATTTATTATATCAGTTGGTATCTGGGTGAAATAATTTCCATGACTGAGGCCACTTGTATAGTCAAGTCTCTTAAGGAAAAATTTAACAGTTTGATTGGCCGACTCACAAGGACAAGCAAATTGTAAATAAACTATGTACCTATATATTTTCTACAGCCCTAGTCAATTAACAGGCTGTTTTTGTTTTGTGGTCTTCTTTTATGTTTACATTTTTATTTAAACTTTAAAACATGCATATTATATATATATATGCAAATCAGCTGTGGTACAGGGTAACTAATGAATGTCAGGCGTTGCATCATCACTGGTAATGACATGGTTTAAGTTATTTGGACGTACGTGCTACTACAGTTTCATAAACAGAGTGCGAATGCAACGCAGACAGTAGCCAATTGCACTGTCTGTGATTAATACCGTTCATGATGACGCAATGCCTAATATTCATTTGTTACCCTATATAATCATTATCAGCTGTTATAATAATAACAGCTTAGTATTTGAATACAAATACTATGCTATTATGGATAACATTATACGGCATTTAGGAAATATACGTCAAAATTATTACATCATAGTAAACCTTAAGCCTAATTTCAATCTTAATGCAGATAACGTTGCTCTTTAGGATTTAAAAATGCAGTGTATAATAAATAGGTACTTCAACTCGGTGTCAACACGGCCAACGTTTATTTCAAAACAACAGGTATAGGTAATAAAAAATTTCAAGTAGGTTTGGCTAAAGCCAGTTCCATGTCAGTATTTATATTAACTGAGTTATTATTAACACTTTGTTTATAAAACTATGTAGGTATCTGAAAAAACAAATATCAGTAGATTATCTTTAGCCTTACCTTGTTGTTTAGGGTAACGAGATTCATTTGTTTTTCCCAGAATTTCTGGGTTCACCCAAGTATGGCAGCCCAAGTGATATAGATACATTTGATTGTCATAACATATTTCTTCTTTATTATGCCTATGTGAGTATCCACCAAATATAATTAAATAATTACCAAATATATTTGCTGTGTGGAAAGCACGTTCCCTAGGAACAAATTTTTCTCGCAAATGTTCCCGAGTATAATGAATCTCAGTCCAGTAAAGATTGTCTAACTGGAATGCAAACATTCTATCAGAAAGCTTAGAAAACCTAGCTACACCAGCAACAATTCCCCCATAAATAATTAAAGAGTTAGTAGAAGAATGATACACCGTAGTATGAGCTACAACTCGAACATCCAACTGTTTACCCCCTCTTGGTTTAATTTCTTCCCAGTTCTCATTCATCTCTGGTAATAGCTTGATTCTATATAAAGCGGATGAAAATTCTCCATTTGCGGTACTACCGCCAAACAAGTAAATCACTTCACTAGCACAAGTTAGTGTATGTCTAGTTAACTGAGGTGGATGTAAATTGGAGAGCTGTGATCTGAGTTGCCATACTCTAGTTTGCACATCGTAATACCATAAATCATTAGCTAAGCTACCATTATGTAGCTTACCACCAAAGAGTACAAAACCCTTCGATATTGCACATGCTGCATGTCCATATCTTGGTGTTGGTTTGTGATCATCTGTAATCCTTGAATGTCTTTGTCTCCGTCTCGTATGAGTAGTGTTTTCACTAACTGTATAAAGTAAATTTCTTAAAAATGATGTTCTGGTGTTTATGCCCCATTTTTGTTCCCAGTCACGCCCTGCATGTTCAATAAGTTTTGCTATGGAACCTGGATCTATTGAACTTAGTAAGCCTTTATCTGGGAGCACATCCCCGTTTTCATCTCTCCAGTTACTCGTTTGAAAGTTATATACTTCTAAATTACCCAAAACTGTATTAAGGTTATATCCTCCGAATACATATAAAGCATCAGTCATTTCTATATACACAGCTGAATGAGCAGCGCGAGGTTGTAATCCTCCTTCCGAATGTGATAGCCAGTGCCACTTATTACCTATAGAATCATTTTCGTACAGGTTACAAGCTTGCCCGGAATATCCTGAACGGCACACACACTGTCCTTGATTGTCCTTGATTACAATGTCCATGTCCTTGTTGCCTACCACAGTTATCAGGACATAAACGTCTAGAACAATCATATCCACCCCAATCACTCTCACAGATACATCGATAATTATAACAAACTCCATGTTTAGAGCAGTTATTTGGACAGTCCGTAATCGAAAATTCTGCCCTAAATCCATCTAAAACATAATTTGTGTCACTATATAATAGTATATAACCCGACGTTGCTAACACTTGCTGGGGCTCTGTTTTACCACTAAAACTGCCAAGAAGAGGGGAATTAAATGAGTCACCATCATAAACAAATACATAATCATAGGAACACTCAGTACCCATACTACGAAAATTTAGGGTAATAAACTTCTTGCTATCATTGGCTTTGATTAACCATTCGCAATGACTATCTTGTGTATAATTAGACCCCACAGGGCCATCGCTAATAACACCCCACAAACTTTGGAACACTCTTCGAGTTTTATCACAAGGAACTAAATCCACAGCTGCATAACCAACCACAATAAAACATATAACAATTTCGGTTAAAGAATAATTAATTATTTGTGGTCGCATATTGTTTATTTGAGCAAATACTATTGCAAAATTACAACCTTGAGCATTGGTCCGGTCATAATTACTTCTACTACTACTTTAGCATAGTAAGTATAATATAATATGACATTGGAACAATCTTTTGATTCCATAACTAATAAATAAAACATATTACACTCATTGCTATTATGTTTATGACTGTTATGATATATCTGAGTTTACCATGACAAAAATGACACATAATTGACAGTCTGTTTTGACTTTTGAGACCTGTGACCCTTGTGACTGTACTTGTTATGGTCAGTGACAAGAACGCAAGCACCATAAACTAAATAGGATGGTCACATCGAGCGAATCTGTCCGCCAGCCGTCGTAGCTCATGGCTTTGGTCATAGATAGCACGCTGTAACGTAGAATGATTCGATCTGGGATACGAATATAGAGGCTTATATAAGAAGTGTTTTGTGTATTATATGTAAGCCTATGATGGCCGAGTGCACCGTATGTGTTAATCCTGGATTAGGTTTAAGCCTGACTTATTTTGACACATTTGCATGCAAATATGTCAAACTAAGTCAGGCTTAAACGTAATCCAGGATTAACACGTACGGTGCACTCGGCCATGAGATAAAATACGTATTTTGAGTCTTTCTAAAAATAAGTAGTGAAATTATAAAATGTAACATTCCATAGGATACTTTTCGCTGTGTCGGGTATATAAAAAAGTATGGAGCGATTATTGGATGTTTTTTCTGCCTAAATCTTCACAAAAAAATTTTCACAAAAAATTCGTTGTCAGCAACCGCAAAATTCCTTTTGGCACAGATTTTGAGTTCCGTCGGACCTTATACGGGGTGTTTAACAAAGACGCGGCAATATTTAAGGGGGTAATTGCCCAGGTCATTTCATAAAAAAAGTCCCTAGAACATGCGTCTGCAAGCGCTTCGTTACGGATCTACCGGATGTTTAAGTTTAATTAGAAAAACAATAAAAATTAGATTTCTCCAAAATAGCTTCAAATTTTATAATGAAATTTTAGGCATATAAATAGCTATGGGAGACGCATACTATGCAATACAAAACGATTTTTTAGCCTTACCAGTGGCTCACGTATTGGTACGTCACCGGCTATTTAAAAAAAAATATGACGAGGCCGCTGGTTTCTCTAAAAATAAAAATTACTTTTGGATTCCTTGTTCAATGATGAAGAAGAAAACTTGCTTCAGATTTTGTAGCCCTACGCACCGTTAAATTATTAAATTTATTAAATAATTAAACTTCAACATCCTGTAGATCGATAACGAAGCGTTTGAGGACTTATGTTTATAGGAACTTTTTTATATAGGAAATGACCTCGGTCGTCACCCCTTAAATATTGCCGCGTCCTTTTTAAACACCCTCTATAAAAAAAATATCCTCCGAAAAATATAGAAAATTCATAATATATAGACAAAATAAAAACTTGACCTGTTACCCCAAAAACCGCGAGAAACAGATTATGAATTGTTTTGGACCATAAAGGCAATATTCATTCTCCATTTTGAACATTCATATAGTACTTTTGGGGCATAGTACAGTACTTTTGTAGCAACTTTATAAGCGAAACTCGGAAAATGAAACGTCATCATTTTTGAAAGTATCAAACACGTGGGTCTAGAGCTTTCAATGGCTGTACAATTAATTAATCGATTTTAATGAAATTTTGGTGTTGTAGTGCGTGGCCATCTTATGGCCGAGTGCACCGCACGTGTTAATCCTGGATTATGTTTAAACCTGACATATTTTAACACATTTTGCATGCAATTGTGTCAAAATAAGTCATCAAACTTAAACATAATCCAGGATTAAAAATCCTGATTTATAAATTGCCCGCCGCCCGCCGCCCGCGCCCGTCCTCCCGGTAGAAAATTCAGAAAAAGCACGTTCCTTTATTTAAACCATTTATAAATCACCTTATACCGCTACCGTATTTCGGCTTCAGCCACCCGTAGACAGATTTCTTTCATGAGAAACTTTCATGATTATTCCGTTGCGACCTTACGGCAACCAAGGCGTGCGGAGTTGACATTGTTGACATTTCTATCAATTCTGCTCGTTGCTGGTTCTTGTTGCCTGTTTATTTTATTTAAAATTCGTGGGGTAATCTGAGTGAGACATATTGTTTATAATATATTCATGTTTAGATAACTATAGATACCTAATGCATAATGGCGCAGGCAGGTAAGTTTCTCGAGGGTATTCAAATTTAACCTGTAACATGGAATAAATCAGGGTTTTGCGTAATGCTCATGCGTCAGAACTACGCTACGCGATTTTATTAACCCCACTGACCACAGGACAACTCATATAAAAAAAATAGCTGTTTTCTGTGGGACCACAGATAAGACATCGTGGGACAACTGTTGCAATACGCAGACGACACGGCGACTATTTCATGGACGACAAGCACTACTATTAAACAGACTAATGCAACAGCAGATTACGTTTAGTTTTGTAGTTATGTTTTCTGCGTTCTCTAGGAATTGTGTTTTGCTTTGTTTGTGTACATTATTATAAGGAAATGGCGCAAGAATTTTATATGTGACGTGCAGAAGATCTGCCGAAAGTTGATTTTATTATGGTGAATCTTACATGTCAAATTTTGATTATTTATCGGTAGATATCAAGTGTCAACAACAACAAAGTCAATTTCAACGTTCCCTTATCAGAAAGCAGGTAACCAACTTTGGAATATAGTACGAATACAAGGATTGTATAGCTATAGAATCCTTGGTACTAATACATCGTTGTGTCATGTTCAATGTGTGACAGTATATGTGATTTATATTAAATGGTCACAGAGTAATTACGTGTATGGTCTGTGATGCTGTCGCTGCATTACTCTGTGGTATGGTACAGTCACAGAAAACAGCTTGTATCATTTTTCTATGGTGACAGGTTTGATGACAGTAAATTCGAAAAGGTTAACTTACTTACACTACGTTTTCCTTAAAATTTATATATGTTTTTGTTTTGCATAAGTGCACTGCAGTTATATGTTTCTAGTATCATGAGCGCCCCCATAAGTGAACGACATAAATAAATATTGAGTATTGGAACTGATCGACATTAGATGAAATTTCTAGAATTTTACAATTTCGTTTTTAAGAGAGCATTATGTCCCAACCTAATGATGGTTCGATACCTGTTCATGCTGATCAAAACGAGTCAGCGTTACCTAATGATGACCAGTTATATACAGAGTCCCAGACACGATCCAACTCTATATGTGTAGTACCAAAACAACGTAAAGTTTCAACCCCCGGTAGCATTCTAATCGAGTCTTTAGTGAAAAATATTTGCATGATATATGAAACTGATCCCAATAAAGCGACTTTGATGTACAATCTTATATGTGATAAATTGTTTAAAATGAATCTTATAGATGAAAGTTATGGTATGTCAGAATTTGAAGGCATGCGAAGTCAGTATGAGAAAGCCTTTCTACATCTTGTTATGTCTGTAAAGAATGGAGATAAAACTTTGCCTTTGAGACCAATTTGGCCATGTCCTGATATTAATTCACACTATCTCCGAGAATTTGATGAGATTGAATATGTTGCTGGTGGTGGATTTGGTCAAGTAAGTAATTAAGAAATTGCTATGATACTTAATTATCTTGTTAGTAATAGCAGATGAGCTACTAATTTATTTTTTCTATGATATGGAGTAACATTTTCGCTTTATTTTTATAATGTACTTTTCTAATTAGCAATGGATTTTTTTTTCCGGCCCTGCCAGGGATATCCACGGAAAATATTCTTTCCTGCATGAAATTTTAAAAAGCAAATATATATATATATATATATATATATATATATATATATATATATATATATATATATATATATATATATATATATATATATATATATATATATATATATATATATATATATATATATATATATATATATATATATATATATATATATATATATATATATATATATATATATATATATATATATATATATATATATATATATATATATATATATATATATATATATATATATATATATATATATATATATATATATATATATATATATATATATATATATATATATATATATATATATATATATATATATATATTTATATATATATATATATATATATATATATATATATATATATATATATATATATATATATATATATATATATATATATATATATATATATATTGGTTCCGTCATCAACCATACCGTCATATACCGTACCGTATAATTCAAGGTACCGTCAGAATCGGTTCGTTATAGCCCAGGTTCACAATAATGACAGAAGAAATGCAAGTGTTTTTTCAAACACTTCTATTCCTCTAATCTAATGTGTAAGTAGGTAGGTACATAGGAAATTGAAAACATGACATTTAAAAAAAATGGTGATTTTCAATTGCTTGCATGGTTTTTATGTACAAATCGTCCATATATGTCTCAACCTTACGCAAATTATAAAGAATTGCTTCCGGTTCACCAAGTCTTGAAAAAAGTGACGTACGTATGTCTTTTACATTCTTCATAGCTTCGTCTTTTACATTGCTCATAATAACTATCCTCATTTTGATCGGTTTCCATATTATTCCCATTTTTACATAAGCTATAATAGCGTCATCGTCGTCTAGATATTCTATTGTAAGGAGTAAACTATCCACATCAATATACCCATTTATATCCAGGTTTGAAAAAAAATTGAATTTCCCAATGAAATGAAATTCCCGTTTAAAAAACGGGAATTTCATATACCTAATTACATAAAAAATATTCATTTTTGCAATCCATAAAATGCATTACACATTAAATGCACAAAAATTAATAAATACTTATACAGGGCATTCCCTTAAAAAAATTAATTGTTTATAATCTTGACACTTCCGATAGTAATTTATTTTTTCTGATAAGTAATTTTGATATTTGACAAAAAGTCCTTAAGATATTAATTTGCCATTTTTCTCTAAGTATCTCCTGAAATAAACCCTTCGGATAACCGTCAAAATATGCGGAAAAAAAACCTGTATCGAGTGATTCATTAACAGAGGACGCCGGCCATATCTCAGGAACTGTATGACATAGAACGTTACAGAAAAAATCTATAACAAAATTGGGCGCGAGAAATTGCTGGAAATTATATGCGAGTTTGTAAGATGGCCGCTAGAGGGCGTTACAGTAAAGTTAAATTAGAAAAATTAAATATCTCCTTAATTTGCTATGATCAGGTATACTGAAAATAAGTTCTTGGTAATATTCGTAAAATTTGGAATAATTTTGGTCTGAAAATGTTTTTCATAGCTCTGAAAATTAAGTGGTGGGGGGAAGGTACACATTTGTAAAGAAAAATGGCGAATACCCTGGTTCCGCTTAACAGAATCAAACGAATTTGTTTTCAGTGCAAGGAGGATTTTTTACTTTATCATTGCTAGAATAGAATGTGCCAATTTAATTGTTGCCGCGGAAGCTAGGTGGCGCTGTTTGAAATGCAAACAAACTCTCCGTTTTTTCTCCGAAATTTCAAATGAAAACATGTTTATTCTCACATAGATATAGAGATAGTGTTATAGAGAATCAAAATTATTATCAATATAAGTTGTAATTACGAGATGAAATTTATCGTCCTTTTCTAGTGAGAGGGTCAAACATCTTTAGAATATTTGTTCTTCTGGACTTGACTACTTTAAATCGAGCAATATCTGAACATAGTATGAAAGAAATGTATTTTACATTTCCGTTAAGTTACTATAGTATCCTTTTGGATATTCCTGACAGGGCTCCTATGTTGGCTTGTAAAGTTAAGTTTTTATTAATATGATTCCAGTTTAAACTGTTTACACAGGTCAATCATTGATTACAAATAGCAGGTTACATACAACTATATTACATTGACTGAATGATATACTTATATACCAACTACAATTAAATATTCCTTAAATATCCTTTAATTTTGTTGTAGCTACCTACATTGTAATTCAGCCCGAATTTTGTTTTTTCTAATATATGATAGTATATATATCAAGTATATATCATAGTATATATATATCATATGATAGTATATATTCAATATTCTCTTTCATGCCTATGAATTTCATTGTGAGAGACGTAATTGCTAAAATTACTTTTTACATGTATACTGCATTATATACTTATATATGGATGGAACTGTGGGCATGCCCATACAATCTTCCCTAGCTTTTAAGCCACTTGTTATTCTGATAGCTTTTCTTTCAACTGCAAAACTCTACTAACTGAAAATGCATGAGCCGAGACATGACCAGGCGAGAATGGTATATGAGACTGGACTAAATCATGGCATGCAATCCAGTGGTTGGAACAGGTACAAATATTTTTTTTGCTAGATTCTGAAGAACATAGATGGATGATGATTATTTGTTATACAGTTTATCTATATGATATTGCCATGGTAATTTGTGATTTAGATATATTCCCAAAAATTGTGTACCTTCAGGATTATTTATTGAAGACATAGCATGTGATGAAAAATTGTTTTTGTGTTGGAGGTATTAACCCTTTCGCTGCGATTAACGTTTCAATACATGTTTTCTTTTTTACTCCAGCTATGTGTCTTGTCACATATTTGCGAAAATTGGATATGCTAAGCAGCGGCTATCACATACTTGCGGATTTTTTAAAATTTATTTTCTTAACCCAGCTGAATGAAAACATGTACAAAGGAAATATAAGTTATAGCTAAAGCATAAAATAACATTTTTTTATAAAAGAACTTTATTTTATAGTCTCAATGCGGAGGACGCATATTTTCGCAGCACAGGCAAGTCGTTTGCTTGACAACATGTTCCGCTGAGAAATGGTTAAGGCTTCTTAAGAACTTTCGATTATGCATCTTTCATTTGTTATACATTTAGATTTTTATTACTTAAAACACTTGAGAGCATAACAATCGACTCAGCAAACATGCTCGAGTATTGTGAGAATGTGTATCAACTCCGATAGTATTCAGCTTGAATTTTAACCTTAAAGATGATGGTTTCAAATGATACCACTTTCATTGGAATCGGACTTGAGTCTTGAGGTACTCTATAAACAACCGGCTTATGACATGAATTAAAACCTTATAAGGAAACAAGCTATTGCTTGCCTATTAGAGATGATTGTATAAATAACAAAGAGTACAAAAAAAAAGTGCAGTTCCTTCTTCAAATCCTTCTTTAATTATTGATTTCAATTTATTAATATATGCGGTAGTTGAAAGATATTGTTATTGTAGTTAATAGATATTGGTCTGGAATTTGACATTTATACAGCCATTTATTGCAGACATTTATACAGCCTTTTTCTGAACACGAACAATTCTCAGTATCTTAGTGCTCGTTCATAAATGATTTATAGTTTAAATAATTTACTGTAACACTGCTGACTAAAGTAGATCATGTTATTTAATTGCCTGTATATAATTAGTTTCTGTATTCTAATATTTGCTTTTTAGGTTTATAAAGTTAAGCATAAATTAGATGGTACCGACTATGCAATTAAGAAAATACCTATACGTTCAGAAGGAATAGACTCTGTTAGAAATTATCTATCTGAAGTAAAAACATTTGCTAGTATGAACCATTCCAATATAGTACAGTATAAAGCTGCTTGGCTTGAAATTGGTGACCCTTCTTCAAATAAAGCAATAGTTCATAACCAGTCAGACAACCTTGATAAAAATGAAAATACTGCATCACAAAATGGATTTCACACTGATTACATTTATCATCAAGTCAGTGAATCATTTTCCAATGAAATATTGAATGATAGTACGGATTTCGAAATAGATTTTGAGCACAGCTTGAGTGGTGCAAGTACAACCAAGTCGCATATAAAGCATTCCAAACCACGTAACAAGAGACACAGTGTATCTGAAGGTGGACAGGCTCTATGTAAAATTGACCTGAAAGAAATGGAAAGAATTAAAGTCTCTAAAAATAGTAGATTTAAATGGGCAACATTGTACATTCAAATGTCTTTGTGCCAGCTAACTTTGAAACAATGGCTGGAGAAGAGAAATGCAGTTTCAGATCCAGATAAAGCTATGATGCATGTTAATGAACAGACGATCAGAACTAATAGTATAAATCAAATAATGATTCAGTTATTAAAAGGTATGATAATGTACAAATATGTACCTGTAATTTGTAAAGCTAAACATAATACATAAAATGGAGTCCAAATACGTATCTATAAAATTTAAAATATTGCCTTAAATAAACTAATTTTTACTCTCTGTGAAAAAAAAATTTCACAAAATTTTACCAATTAGGTAGATTGAAAAATTGTATATATTAATATTTTGTGAGATCGGGGAAGGGGGAAAACTCACTTACTCCCTTGTACTTTCGTGCTGACCCAATTACATGATTTTTCAGTGGGATGTAAACTGAGACTGAGAAATATATTTATGTTCTCAAGAATCAGCAAAATGATTGTTAAAACAATGTGAGCTACAAGCATGGAGCAAAATAGATACAGATTTCAACCAGTTTTGATTCATGGTTGCTCTTAAGTAGGTATATGTGTAATCTTATTAAGGAGATCTTAATAGATCAGATCAGAGGAAGAAAAGCACAACCCTATAGCGCATTTCTAACTAAAGCGGGGCAATGGGCATATGTGGAGTCCATAAAATTTTGGGTGCAATAGACCACTTGAACCCATGCATTTTCCGCCCCTGAAGGCACCCCAAGTACCTGTTGTATAAAATAATGCAGTGCAATGCGCTTTATGACCACGTCCCTTGTAATAAGTTCGGCAGGCTCTATATAACAATCTTGGGTTTAACGAATCTTACATCAGAAAACAACAGAAAAATTTTCTTCATCATACGGGGATGCTGGTCAAGCGGCTTAGGCACTATTGTCCATATCATCAATGTTGGCGTGCACCTGATCAGTAACTTTACGAAGCACAGACATGCAAATTACGTTTTGGTGCGTTTTATTTGCATAGTTTATTATAGATTAACCCTTATTTAATGAAACGTCACTGGATAATATATTGTATGGCCTTGAACTAATTTGATTCAGAAAATTCCGTTGATCACGTGCACGCCAACATTGGTGGTATGGACTTTGGCTTTGTAGCTCGATCACCTAGCAACAGTTCAACCACTGGTGAGAAATAAATTTTCAATAATTTATCCCCATTCCTCATTCCTGTACTGAATGTGGTTAGCATCTACCATCCTAAGACAATCCTGGGGCCACATGCCAATAATATACCGCTATAAATATCATTGTGGTATTATTAGATATTATTTTTTTATTATTATAAATAATTTATGAAATCATACAGTAGTAAGATCTGGATTTTTTAAATGTGCAGTAATATTTATTGCATTCAGTAAATTTCTATTGAATATCCATTCCCACATCCATTTTCTACCTTCTTTTGATCTTACTCTTCATTCCAATATAATTTATTTTTTACTTATAATTAATAACTTCGGACTAAAAAAACTGGGTTTAACTATACACACAGCGCAAACTGTCTTCGATCGTAGGCAAGCCGAGTGCAATTGACACGTAACCCAACCCTATTAGCAGGGCATCGTTGTTGACAGATCTCGTTTGATTTCGACCCAATCAGAATTTAAACATAGTTGATTACTAATATTAATTAAAATGTGATACTTATTGATATATCATTAATTTACGGTTTTATATATAATACAACAAGTGCTCTGGGTTTTGCCGACAATATTTGTCAATCTGAATAGAAGTTGGTGCTGTGGCGAAAATTGTAATTATTTTATAATTATTTTCCAAAAACAGCAGCAACGAGTAAAGAAATAATTAGATGCCACTGTGCTGTTAATTTATTGGAAGTTTATCTGATATAATTTAATTTCATTTGTTGTAGTGCGCTTCATATAATTTCCAAAATTAGCTGGTTTGGTAACAAGGATTTAAGTATCTACAATTCCCGAAGAAGTAGCAAATTCAACTTCAAGTAATACAAAATAAGATGCCATAAGTCAAATTGGAACCAGTTTAATTGTTCTTTAAAAATAAAATTCATAGTTTTTTTGACATAAATATTGTCGCTGGAGTAATCTGTTGCCTCTCATTTGATGTAGATATTCTCAGTATAATATTTGTAGTATAGTATTGCATATGCTGAATTACATTGCTGAAAACCGTTGAGTTGAATTGTCATTACAAAACCTAAATAATAATTTTATTTATTGTAAGAAACAAAACAAATTAAATACTGACTAAACAGGCAACATTAGTTTCGCGATAATAACTGGTTTGTTTTCCGTTATTTTGCTCTTCATTCAGCCATGCCTTAAAAGGGGTATGAGCAAGTAGTTAGGTTTACATTGCTTTGCGAGGTCAAATACGTCCCGTAAATATTTAATTTTATGGTTACTCAATGTTTGTTTTATGGAAAACAAACAATTTGGAAGTTAAAAATCGGTAAATATAATATCCCTAAGAAATCGTTCATCCTCGTGTGCTTTTGCCATCAATTGTTCGCAAAATTCCATTCTTCTGGCAAAATTCCATTTTTCCACAAAATTCCATTCTTCATCAAAACACTTTGACAAACTCAGCTTTGGTGCAATGAAGTCTATATTGAATGTTGAGGATTACTGTTCTGTTAATGGTCTTGTACTTAATAGTCTAAAAATAAATTTCATTTTATTTGCTCAAAAAAATCCAATCGAGACGCTACTATTTAGTTAGAATTGGTGGAAAAACCATAAATCAAAGCCATTCTGTTAAATTTTTAGGTACTTACATAGATTGCAATCTATCCTGGGAAAATCACATTGACTTTTTGATAAATAAACTCAGTAGTACTTGTTTTGCCTTATGGCAATTAAGAAATTATATAAGTTTTGACATTCCAAAAATGTATTATTTTGGAAATGTTCAATCAAGACTCAATTATTGTATTATTTTCTGGGGAAATGGCAATAATATGGTTAATCTGTTTAATCTGAGGGTGTGCGACACTCCTGTAGAAGCTTATTTCCAGAACTAAGATATATTTACTGACAATAGAGCAAATTTAAATTGTCACTCCTTAAGACCTATGTATAATATGACTTTAGCTCAACATAAAATGTCTCTCATAGGAAATCGTTCAATAGTAATGTCTATAAAATTATACAACAAGCTACCAGCTTCCCTCAAGTAATTAAATAATATTGAATTATTTAATATCAGAATAAAGAAAATACTGCTAAAATATAGATTTTATTATATTGGTGAATATTTAAATTGCAATATGGCAGAATAGCCAAAAATTGCTTAATTAACATAATGCACATACTGACTGATACTTGATTTTTTGTTACTCATTATTATAAATCGTTTTTGATATATTATCTTTAGATGTTTGTATATATATTTTTTAAATATTTTATATTACATACATTATGCTTGACATAGGTAGTGTATAATATTGCTGATGATGATATATTTACATTGTAAGTCTTATGAAATAAATGATTAATATTATTATTATTATTAATGGTAGGTTTTTTGTTGGAAAAATGGCAGCTTAGTGCGGGTGCCCTTAAGTGCACTGAAAGTGAACAAAAACTGAATTCAACTGATAGATAACTAAATTCTGTGAGTTTTGAAAACGTGCAAGGGTACTGCGGGTACGGCGCTAGTCAAAAGAAATCGATCAGTTGATCGGTATTATTCTCGCTAGAATTATGATGTGATGTACGAAATCGTGCCCTCTCTTTCTGTTTCGTACAGCAGTTTTAAACAACGTTCTGTTGTCTCTCTCATTTTAATATTTTTTAACGATGAACACTCGAACAGCGTATGATGTAGATTAAGAATAATGTAGTGACGTAACCGCCAACTTTAAATTGCACCCATTTGTATTTTGACTTAAATGTATATGTATATTATGTAACATGGTCAAATGAAGCATCTATCTAATATTCAGTATAAGCAATGGTTTGTTAGAAATATTGTTTTATAAATTTAAAATTAAATACTTTTTCTTGCTTTATACGGAGTTATATGAAACCAAACAGAGACTGGTTGAGATTAATAATTTGTGGATTTTATCTAGTATTTTAGGATACTTCATTACCAATTCCTCTTATGTTGAACTGATAGTTTAAGTTGTATTTTTTTTACTAATAGAACCTCTTTTTCACAACATTTGAAGTTTACTATATCGATGTATTTGGTTAAATGTTTTTGCTGCATTATATGTTATATTATTGCTTATTTTCATTCATTCATTGCTTCATAGGCAACCTTGTGATTACTTTTTAATTTCAATATTACTCGGATGTATCAACGATGTTACTATAGTTGTTAAAGTTATTTAAATTACTGATAGGTACTATAAATTGTAATTATTAATTATTACATAAGTCAATTCCTATTATTATTCTAAAACACCCTTTATAATACATATTTTGTTTCTAATATATTTATAGGTTTGCAGTATATTCATTCAAAAGGTATTGTCCATCATGATATCAAACCAAGTAATATATTTATACAAATAGAAAATAACGGTATTTTGATTCAGTTGGGAGACTTTGGTTTGGCCTGTCCTTTGCAAAGTGTTCGCCATAGCTTGGCATTTGGCACAAAGTTATATGCAGCTCCTGAGCAACTAGCGGGAAAATGTAATCCTAAGGTATGTTAATTAAAATATATATATATATATATATATATATATATATATATATATATATATATATATATATATATATATATATATATATATATATATATATATATATATATGTATATATATATATATATATATATATGTATATATATATATATATATATATATATATATATATATATATATATATATATATATATATATATATATATATATATATTGTGAAAAGTAATCTTGGGTTTGTAGCATTTCATTACATAGAGAAATAAGCAAATAGACGAATAATAAGAAAGACACACTTACCAGTTGTATATCTGGACATACACATGGAAACGAACCACTTAGAAGTTGTACAAGTTCTTTCCATTGATCCTTTAGTCATGAATTTAAAATATTAATACTCCCAACATTGACATTTTATGACATCAGTTTTTGACAGAACTCAAATTCTCAGAATACACAAACCTAGTCTACTATTTATATTTGTTCTATTTGAACATATTATATATAAAAGCATTAGGCTTACGCAGTTATCCAGAAGATGGTCACTCAGGTGCAAAAAAAACACAACAGGTTAATATTATTTGGTAAAATTTAAGGTCTTTATTTTTATTAGTTTTTTATTTTAGGTTCAATTTTCATAATTTTTTTAGCAAACTGTAGATAAAATGACTAATTTCAACTTTCATATCCAGTATTTTGTTAAATGCTTGCGTTTTAGTCTTATACAGGTTAATTAAAAGGTTGTTGTAGGACCCTAATTTTAAAACACCCTGTGGAATAATTTCATAACTAAATTCTTACAAAATACCATTTTTTGTGCAGAACCATGCAATTCCTACATTTTGTTTCTTGAGTTCATGTCTTTGGGTGTACCTATTGGTTAGTTTTTCGTTTTCTGCCATTACCTGCCCTACGCTTATTTCTGCTAGTTTGTCTAAAACGTTCAACTACTATTTTGCTGGTAGACGAATGAACATGAAGGATTCTTGCAACATATTCATAATTACGACCATCTTCAACAAGAGCAACAGCTTTTGCGCAATTTTCCACACTTAAAATCATGGTAGGAGTACAGGTGTTGCGCAAAAAAGTCACAAGTTCATTTTGCTCCGAAAAATGAACTAACACGTCTAAAGACGTAAACTAAAAAACAAAATGTAGGAACGGCGTGGTTCTTCACCAAAATTGGTACTTTGCAAGAATTTGGCTACGAAATTATTCCACAGGATGTCTTAAAATTAGGGCTCTACAACATTTTTATTACAATGTATAATAACTAAAATACAAGCATTTAATAAAGCACTGGATAATGCAAGTTGAAATTACTCATTTTATCTACAGTTTGGTAAAAAATGTATGAAAATTGAACTTCAAATAAAAAAATTATGAGACCTTGAATTTTTTTTGCGAAAAGAAATCTTGGGTTTGTTTTCATATTTAATAATTCATATTTCTTTTCGCATAACAAATATGAATAGCAAAGAACTTAAAATCTAATTTAATTTAAAAAATTGAGGGGTAGGGATATTATTATATTATATCCATTTTAGAGTGATATGTACTCCCTTGGAATTGTTCTTTTTGAATTATGTGAAAATTTCAAGACAGACATGGAAAGTGTTCAATATATAACTGAATTAAGAAAAGGACATATTCCATCGAGCGTTTTACTAAGCCATCCTGAGTTAGCAGAAATCATTGGAAAATTAGTGGTGAGAAATCCAGATGATAGACCAAGTACAACTATACTCTTGAACACTTTAAGATCCACAGAGACAGAGGAAATTGAGCAGTTAAAGCTTCAGCTGTCTGAAAAGGATGAGGAAATATTACATTTAAAGGAATTGCTTAAATCGCATGGGATAAAAAACATTTGAGAGATACTATTTTATTGAGACAGGAAATAATATATTTCCAGTAGCTATATATTTAATTTTTGTTTATCTTTCTATTTGAAATTTTATCTCCATCACACTGAATGTAATTATTTACTTGAATGTATTCGTCGAATTAATTCCTTGACTGAATAATCGACATACTTGACAGTTTTATTATATGAAGTCGTAAAAGAACATATGTGTACGTATGTGAAAAGTATTGTGATGTTTTCTATGAAAATTATATTTATTTTCTTTTAATAAAATATTAAATAAAATAACGTTTGTTTTTAATCACGTTTCCTAAACCATTATTGTAACTATATTTTTATTTAGCGTTCTTGTCTGCTAGTGCAGTCCTAACACATTACTTTAATATTTGGCTTGCACATCTCTCTAATGTCTACACTGCGCAACTTATTTAACGCACAACCAAAAAGTTAACTCAAATTTGACGTTATGTATTTTCGACAATTTTTGTTCGTTTTGGTCGATTTTTTTTTCAAATTGTAGGTTTTTCTCTTAGGAATATTACTGTCTTAGTTGTTTTGGTAAAACGAATGATTTTGATATTATACCAGGTGCTATAAAAATATTATGTTTTTTCCGAAATTTCAAAACGTCCTGTGGGCTATACAAGGTATTGCAAGTTATTGCAATTATAGCCAATTTAAAGCCTCATGTTTTTTCTACATTTTCTTTTTTTATTCATTTGTTTATCTCTATTACTTCATAAAATATCCAATTTTTGAGTTGACGTGATTTTTATTAAATTTATTAACTTTCTTTTTCTAGGTATGTCAAAAAACATACCTAGAAAAATGGATTGCTTTAATCAATAAAACAACGAATAACAGGAAACAAACAAAAGTAAATAGAGAATTAGTATCTGGTGTTTCCACCCCTTCCGCGAATGACCTCCCGACATCTTTGGTTCATACTTAAAACCAAAGTTCTGATTAGGTTCTGATCTAGGCCATTCCATAATTCGACTAGGCGTCCTTCCAATTCTTGTAAATTTTGGGGTTGTCGTCCCTCACTTCGAAACCGCCGACCGATAAAATCTCAAACATGTTCAATGGGGTTAAGGTCGGGGCTACGGGCTGACCAGTCTCTGTGATCAATTCCTACTTCTTCAAGATAATTTCTCACGATAAGACTCGTGTGGGGACACGCATTGTCTTGCATGAGTAAAAAATTGGGTCCTATATAGGGGGCATAAGGCAAAACATGTGCTTCAAGAATGTCTGTGATGTATCTGTCAGAATTGAGATTTCCATTCACAGTTACCAAGTCCGTTCGCCCAGTCAAAGATATTCCGCCCCACACCATGACGGATCCACCTCCATATAAAGTTGTGTGCAAAAAATTGCATTGACTGTATCGCTCATCGGGTCTTCGGTAGACGCGATTACGTCTGTCACAATTATACAAACTGAACCTTGACTCATCAGTCCAAAGAATACGTTCCCAATCTGCTTCCATCCAATTAACATGCTCATTGGCAAAATTCAATCTGGCTCTTCGATGATCTACTGTTAATGCGGGTCCTCGAGCAGCAATCCTGGGTCTTAAATTTGCCTCCCTCAGTCGTCGGCGTACAGTTTGAACGCATATGAGTGGACCACCTGCATCTTGAAGTTGTGCTCTTAAATGTGTTGCAGTTATAAATCGTTGTCTTACAGCATTTACTCTTAAAAAGCGATCCTGGATAGCAGAGGTAACACGAGATCTACCTTGACCGGCCCGTCTGGAATGTTCTCCTGTTTCCGCGTACCTTTGAATTGCTCTCGCTATAGTTGTGTGAGATACTCTCAACCTTCCAGCTATGCGGTTGTAACTCCACCCTTCACCATGTAATGTAGCTGCCTCAACACATTCATCACGAGTTAAATTTCTGGTTTGGCTTCCATTATTCACTAATTATTGCTGGACTGTCAACAAAAAACTAATGACACAGTTGTCAGTTTATGACGTGTAATCTTCGATTTCCATAGCTTGCTAGCTGTTTGAGTCCGATAAATGCATTTCATGTGAATAAAAGCATATGGTGTTTCAAAACTGTGTATTTCATGAAGTAACAGAGATAAACAAATGAATAAAAAAAGAAAATGTAAAAAAAACATGAGGCTTTAAATTGGCTATAATTGCAATAACTTGCAATACCTTGTATAGCCCACAGGACGTTTTGAAATTTCGGAAAAAAACATAACATTTTTATAGCACCTGGTATAATATCAGAATCATTCGTTTTACCAAAACAACTAAGACAGTGATATTCCTAAGAGAAAAATCTACAATTTAAAAAAAAAATCGACCAAAACGAACAAAAATTGTCGAAAATACATAACGTCAAATTTGAGTTAACTTTTTGGTTGTGCGTTAAATAAGTTGCGCAGTGTAGTTCCTTCAATCAACAATCCTGGGGTAGATGGCTACCCATCAATTTGAGTAATTTCCTTCTGTGAGGAAGGCTTGGATATAGTAATTTAAATACATTGAATCGATGTTTATGTTATCATGTAACCATTACATGGCTATTATGTGAAATACCAGCTACGTTATCAACAAAAATATAGTTCAAATGATTTGAGGGTTCAAGCTCGGATCTCGCCACAAATTGTGCAATTTACCTGAAATTGAATTACTGGATAGGGCTGGAACCTTTGATGTAACTATAACACTCGGAGTAGTTTCCACAAACACTTTCACTTCGCTCGACGCACGTTGCGCCAAGCAAGTTGGCATCATCCGGAGACGATTAAAACTAATAACCCTATTTATACTATTTATGGTGAAATCATTAGTCACGCTTCAATGATCAGTTGCTAAGCAACGCGTAAAGCGGGCTATATGGTATAGATAGGTCTCTTGTCGCTATTCATACTACTTTTACATTTTACAATTTCTATGCTCTCAAATGCATCCAACTGTCTATTATTGGTGACATTTTTAACTAATCTTAAATTACTAATATCTATTCTATGATTGTTGTCAAAAGCATGTTGTGCAAGTCTAGTGTTGCACAACACCAGGGAGGTAGGTTAAAAAAAAAGATAAAAATAATTTGCAAAATAATTAATTAATTGCTATTTTTTTTCAGAAAAATAAATAAAGAATGGCAGAAATTTCAAATAAAATGAATATCTCCTAACCTAAAACGACCACCTGAAGTTAGTTAGAGAGTACATTTAAACTAAATTTAACAATCCTCGTTATATATAGGCTCGTTAATTTTAGCCTAACAAGGTGGTTACCATAGTACAGATTTTGTCCAATATTGTTACAACTGTCGTTAAGTAACAATAGAAAATAACTTGTAAAGATAACAATGTGTCACCATAGTTAGGCTGTAAGACTAAAATAATACCACCTATTGCCTCCCAATTTATATGTAATTGCTATTCCTTGCAATTGCTACCAAACCTATGAGGACACACCGTACAAGCTGTTTTGTGATATCGAACATATATCCTGCTGATGTCATTTCGTATTTAAACTTCAAATCACAAGTAGCACCAAAAGCGAACGCCAGAACTAAATTCGTATATGTGGACATATGGGATGTGCGAAGTGACATCTCCGTTTTGTCCGATGTCACAACGTTTTGTATCGAAATCTAAGCAAAACGTTGTGGCATCAATTTTGCAATGTCGTATATGATGTGATATCGTATACTATATACAAAATACTATATATTATATATATATATATATATATATATATATATATATATATATATATATATATATATATATATATATATATATATATTGGGTAAAATGTAAAGTAAAGATAATATATAATATAAAAATAGATAAGCATTTGCTGTTTAATAAAAAATGTTGCTTTACATTCTTATGCACTAAATATAAATATGTATAGCTTTAACAAACATATGCATATATAAATTTACGACATAAAGTAAAATTATAAAATAGGCTTATTTAATAGGTGCTCCATTCAAGGTTTTACTACAAATATTTCCTCCTGATTTTGTAACTAAATTATTTCCTTGCCATTGCGCAATGCCCTCAGAATTTGTCTTCAAATCTACCTGTAACTTCTCCCAGACTTTCTTTTTAGGATTAAGAATGGTGTCGGGTTTTCCATCTTCGTAATTTTCAATGTATACCCTATCCCCTGGCACGGCGTCCTCTGGTGGTGTGAGGGTTTCTACCTTTTTTGGTTCTTCTCTAAAAAATGTCAATATAATATTAAATACACAACTAAAAATTAAATAAGAAAAACTAAGAATTGACGAGACATATTATTAGGTGGCTGCACCAAATTAAATGTGTGTACCTAACTCCAAAAGTCAATGGTTATGTGGCGTTCTCATTTGTTTTTGTAGCTTCCTGCCTATGTATTCTGTAAACTCAGTGATATATTTTTCAGAACCTAACCGTTCGGTGTTATTCGTTTATTAAATCTAAAATTATATCTTAAAGATATAATACCAGCTGTTTCTCGCTGCAATTTACGACATACCTTTTCATAACACTTTATCTGGGATAGCGCTTTAAGGACCAAAATTTATTCTGTCTATTTACTTCCGAGGCAGCAGATAATATAGGGACTACAGTAGTTCTAGAGATCTACAAAGTGCACTGACCGCCTAAAGGAGCAATTGCTGTTGCCACGTAATTCTCAAATTTCTCAATATTCAATTAAAACATCAAATTCCCCAATACTATATAAAAGTTGTATATATTATTTATGAATGTCATAAAAGAATTATTGTGCATATAATAATATAGTAGAGGCCAAGATGTTATCCATTTTTACATTTATTTTTGCCTACTTTAATATGGCAATTCCGTAAACATTTGTTTTTATAGTTAAAAGCGAAAATGCCGCTCTATCGCAGTCCGAAAGCTGAAATTGAAAGCATTATTCTCTTTTTAACTTATTGGAAATGCACATGCTATCTGTTTTCATTTAAGACAATCGGTAAACCCGGTAATCGTTCCTGCCTTTATTTACCCGCGCGTATTCTATAATCTGTAACGAGTCATTCGCAATAAAGTAGTGCGTTGGTTGAGATATTCGCGTATGTGTAGTGCTGTTTTACTGTAATTGTGCTACAATATAATATCACTGAACGATGGAAAATATTCCAAAATGTAGGCACTGTCGAACGGTAGCCGAGAAGAAAATTATTTTATTGGTAATTTACTTCATACAAAGAAATCACCCTCATCGCAACAAGGATGAATTGGTGGATATGTGATCAGATTATACAGAAGCATCAAAATCAAGCATAGCAAGGAAGTTAATAATTTTTAAGAGAAGAAAAGATACATGGAAGTGTACAACTACCGAAACCAAAAAGCGGTCGAAATAAGATTGTAGTGGACGAAGATGCAAAAAAATGCGATACGTAGAACGGTCTACGGTTTCTTTAGAAATAACGATTGCCCACTTTAGATAAGGTGCTGCAAGGTATAAGTGAAAATGATATTATACCTAAAATGTGCAGGGCTAGTCTGGCAAAAATTTTGAAAGACATGAATTTTACGTATGGAAAAGTAGACAGAAAGAGTATTCTCATAGAAAGATATGAAATAGTTGCTTGGTGGATGGATTATCTTCAAAAAATAAAAATGTTTCGAAATGAAACATGGGTCAATAAAGGACATACTGTGAAGAGAGTATGGCAAGATGGAAACGTGAAATGCACGGCAAGCTGCGATTGAAGGCTGGACAACTGCCTAATTTTTGCCTAATAGAGAATTGATATTTCAATCCAAGAAGACCGGAGACTACCACGAGGATATTAATTCCCAAGTATACAAGAAATGGTTTGACGGCTTACTTAAACATTAGCAGAAAATTGGCAAAAGTGTATTAATCACGTGATGAAAGAGGAACAGATAATATGGGATGTGGATTTGGCGGTTGATCAAGCCCATTGTGATTAATATTGGAAATGGTGATACCAACAGTGAAGATGAAGGGGAATGTGACTGAAAATGGTGATATTAGTGATTATAATATTATTAAAGAACGACATAGAAAATAGCGATATTAATTACACGTTTTTAAGGGAAGTATAAAGTTATTAAGGTATTTTTATTTTTTGTTGAGAATTTTTTGCTATATTTTCAAAATAGGTTTTTGTTTTGTTGAGAATTTTTTGCTTTATTTTAAAATTTGATGGACTGTAGTATACAATTTTATACAGTTCAGATTCATGTGCAGTTAAACTGCACATTAGTAATTTTAAACATAAAAATAGGTTTCTTCCTAAAACGATGATTTGCTAATGTGGTAAGAACCAAGCAATCTAAAACGTTACTTTTCAATGCCCATAACAGACTGAGTGGGTTCTTGATTATTTGAGTAAACCGTGGAGAAATACTGTGCAAAAAGATTAACAGTATTTAATCCATTACTTGAGATGAAATTATCTAAATATATAGAATTATCATTTCTTAAATTATACTCCAGACTCCAAAAAGCATTTTAATTAATTTGAATATTTTCTTCAATAATATTGAGATATAATCTGTAGCTGACTATTTTGAACCCATGGCGAAGGTTTGAAATATTTTCTGGAATTTCATTCTGGCATTTTAAATATTTTAGGAGCAATTATTTTATATGAATATATACTTTCTTAAGTTCAGAATAAAACAAGGAAGGAAAATGTTAAAAATGAGATGATTTAAATTTTTTGGACTGGAATAAAAACCAAAATAACATAATCCACGATCACTGACATGGTTTTCAACAAACACAAAAGACCAAAATATGTTTCTTCTTAATTCATAAATTATTCATATAGGTGATTGAATTTAAAATATGGGAATAGAACTAATGATTTTTTGTGATCTCAGAAAAACATAGTAAACCATTTTTTAAAATTTTTAATTTCAAGTGTCAATATAAAAAATTTTGCCACTTACGTTGATGCACAAAGAACCATTCCTTGGGATTCCACTCCCCTCATTTTTGCAGGTTTTAAGTTACATAAAACTACTACCATTCGATTCTGCATATCTTCAATTGGTATGTAGTTAACAAGTCCACTAACTATAGTTCTCGGTTTCTCCTCTCCGAGCTCAATTTTTTCTACATATAAGGATTCAGCATCTGGATGGTGTTTTACGTCCACTATTTTTCCAATCCTTATATCTAATTTACTAGGAAGTAATTCATCATTGACTACATTCGCCTTTGAACCTATTTCTAAAAAATTGAAAATGAAATAATTATACACTGTCCCCGGATTGGAATTCTAGATAGGAATTCTAGGGCCAAATAACGTATTTTTTTTGGGAATTACAATATTACAATTGCATTGAAAAATGCGCAGGAGACATTTTATGAGATTACCTAATAAAAAGTATTAAGTAGTGAATATCTCTTTGATTATAAATTTGATTTTGAGATAACATATATATTATTTTTTAAAAAATCAAATGAAAGACTAAATCTAGTATATTATTACTGGCATTTTTTACTTGACCTAAAAACTTTTACATTTCCTTTCCGTCTACATTGAAATTCTGCTTCAAACTTAATTAGTTTAAGGTTGTGATTTTGTAGAATGAGAGGCAAATAGATGCATTTATTTTGGTTAATTATAGATAGTTAAAAAGCTACATAAGGTCTGATATTCAAATTAGTATCAAGGACTAGCTGAGTTTTTGGTCCTAAAATTTTTTTATAAGCCTGTGCTGTGGGTTTGTAATGAAAATAATGTGATTTTAGCAATAAAAATACATATTTTCATTGCATAACCAAGCACAGGCTTTTAAGAAAATGTTGGGACAAAAAAACTTATATTATAATATTATAATCATCACTATAGCTAGTGCCTGAAACTAATTTGATTATCAGATCTTCTGTAGCTTTTTAACTATTTATAATTAAACAAAATAAATGCATCTATTTGCCTCTCACTCTACAAAATCACGACCTTAAGGAGTTTCATCAGGCATGATGAGGGTAGCGTGGAGAGAAGGCCCTATGCTTATACACGGTTCTTTTGACGCCAGACCAACTGCCAGACAATAAAAAATTCAGACTGGATCAATGACTTGTTAAAAAGTGACACTACCTTGGTACTATAATATTTTATAATAGATTATAGCAGCGAGACGGGATTAGTGATGTTAAATTTCAGAAACATTTGAATGTTGCGAATATTTTGGAGTTTCAGGAATTTTTGGAAATTTTAGGAAACTTTTGTTTTCTTATTAGAATTTTGACAATAAACGTAGTAAAATAAATATTTTTGATGTAATTTATTAAATAACATATTTTTTAAACAAAATATCCAACAAAATCAGTCGCATGTTAGATCAAGTTAACCTAAAGTACTTTTTAGACAAAAAAAATAAAATAAAAAACTATAGAAACAAACAAACATGGATTGTAAAAACAGTAAATATTTAAAAAAACAACAAAAGTAAATGTATTATTCTGTGGTGCAACGAGAACGAGAACAAAAACTTACAAATCTAAAATATAACAAAAATTGAACAAGTTATTCTACATCAGAAAAATTGTCCTGATTCTGATAATAACCATCACATTCACATGACATCTAGTCTCGCGTCTTGCCAAAGCAAAGAAGCACGTGTGGTTACTATGCATCTTGAAAACATTCTTCGGTCGGCGCGTAATATGAACCGCTATTATCGCGGTAAAAATTGCGAACTATCGCCTGAAAGTTGCGGAAACATTCGCTTTTTGGGGAATATTCGTTTATTCATGAGCGAATATTTCCGAAACTTTCACTGAAGTTGCGAATATTCACGTGGAAATGTTCGCGGCTCACATCACTACTCTTGTTACATATTATTAATATAATACTGACTAAATAATAACTTACTAATTTTACTTGGTGCAGGATAAGCGCTTTCTGCTAATTTCTTTAACTCTGGCTGGTCAAAGGCTTTTCTAATTGGTTCTAATAACTTATTAATGTAAATTTCTACAGCCCCCTTTAAGTCGGCAGGGTGAATTTCTGTTCTAGCAAAAGCTTGCTCAAGATCATTAAACTCTTTAAAAACTACATCCCCGCCATTTTCATGACTACGAGATATTGTAAATTTTTCATCCCCTTTAAAAAGCGGAAGCAGAACATGTTTCACAAATGCTAATATTCCATTATTCTCTATATTTCCAGGTTCACAAAATGCTTTTTTCAACTTTTTCTTTACATTCGAAGGAGAGTCTAATAAATCGATTTTACTCTCGTCCTCAGATGAAGACATTTTGGTTCCAGTCAGTCCTGGTACTAGAGTAAAAAAATATATGTTAGAAAATAGCATATAGTTTATAGATAATAGACATACCCATAGGATTCATTAAATGTGCTCTCTTTTCATAACCTAATTGAGGCAAATATTTTTCCGCGAATGTAAATATTTTTCGTTGATCAACACCACCAAATTGAGCATCTACCTTCAGATATTCCTCATCTAATGCTTGTAAACCTTAAAAATAATACTGATTTATTAAACATACTAAGATAATAATTTACTGTTGGCGCAGCAGAAATTAGGACGTCTTATGGTACTATTTTACTTTTTTTAAATATCGTATAAACAGGAAATTTGTATTTATTGTTATGAATTTATCAAAATTTTGTTTTTCTCTGGCTCACATTAATGAAGAATCCATGGCACGAATACCCCAACGACATTATGTGTCTCAATTTCTAAAATTCCTACTGCCCCAAAACACTTAGGAAATGTAAATATTTATGCATAACTACAGATAAAATTTTGTAGTGTTTTACTGGAATAACTGATGATATAAGTAGGTATGTAAGATATGATAATTGCAGGCCATGAGATCTCCGTTTAGCAGAGTGATACTGCGTAAGCTCCTACGGCAGGCCAGCCAAAGGGACTTGAATCGATTTTTTAAAATTGAAATCTGGCAACCCTAACTACACCTATGGTTGCTAAATATTTGTTGTCCTACGAGTATTTTATCTAATTCTAAATGAGCCATTTTATTCATATAAAAACAAAATACTTCATTGATGTATCACATTCCTTACTTGTATCATGACAATAACTTACCTGGATACAGAAGGCCACTAACAAGTGGGTGATCTACTTGTTTCACGACTTCTGCACCAGCTTTTTTTGCATCATGTTCCGTGATAACTGAGCTTAATCTGTACACATCAAGTGTGTATTCTTTGGACAATTGATAATTGGTACCTTTAACAAATTTTAACTTTTCTAATGGGACTCCTATTGACTGAAGCATAGCTTTAATAGTCTGTTCATAATACTGCACCCTTAGTGCTAATAGTTCCCAAGGAGCTTTCATGTTGTCCAAATAAGCATGCAAGTCAGCAAAAAGTATGGTCACCTCTGCACCTGCTCTTAAGAAATCAGCTACTTTAGACATAGGTACAAAATATGCCACATGGGGTTTTCCTGTAGTTGCTGTTCCCCAATAAATTTTTAAATCTCGTTCTTTCAATATTGTTCTAATTTTGTCTTCTCCTAAAACTTCCTGCAGATTTCTCGAAATGTAATTGTATTTCTCCTCTAAAGAGAGGCTTACATCTTCATTTGCCATGTTCTAACCAAAAAAAAATTTGTTTATTATTCATCTACAACCTCAAGTTAGTATGTCACAAAAAGCAATCACCTGAGCAAAAGTAGCATCACTTTGGCACTATTGTCACGTTTTTATTTGATTGATGTGATAGTTTATATTATAATTTCATAACATTTTTTTAAAAATAAATAAAAGGTTCAATGCATGTGCCAAAAAGTTGCTCTACAACAGACAAGAAATACAGTGGAATAACAGTGGCTCGGACAAGGCAGCCATACTGATACAATACTTATTTACGCCGTGCTTATGGCTTATGGTAAACATATCGGTGTTCGTTTTTGCATAGAAACTTTGTTTTGCATGTCTCCTTACCTATACCACATTTAGTTAATAAATCACAGTCTCATACACAATATCATTAGTTCAGCAATGCAATTGCCTTTCAATATTCTCTAATGTAATATATCTTTACTGATAAAAATCATTCCTATATGGAAACGTCATGTGCTTATTTAAACTTACTGTGATAAATAAGCCGAGATTATTGTTTACCTGATGTGGCGGAAATTTGTATGCGTATGGATATGTATGGCTATCAATAGTTTGCTAAATGCAGTATGGCTATCAATAGTTATATGTATATGTATTAACTCAATGGCAGTATATGTATTAACGCAATGGTCATAATGACATAATAGAAATATAACCTACAAACGCATGTGGAGAGAACATTTTAATTTATTGTAATACATTTATAATTTAACTTGGATACCCTGGTACGTACATATAACTAGTATAAGAACCTATTATAGTATGTGTAATTAAATACAGCTCTTGGACTCATATAGTGTTGCTATAGCAGTCTCTATATCACACCGAACCCTTCCTGACTATCCCAAAATGTAAGTACTATCCACATAAAATGTACTAATACATATATTTTCTATGCTACTACGTTTACATAATAAAATTTACAAGACACATTAATTTAATCAAATAATTTATTAATTTTATCAACATGAGTCTTGCCCAACGGACGTGACCCTATAAAATGTCCAAAGTTGTAAGCTGAATACAATTTCTGAAACTGTAATAATCTGTATGTATGGCGAAAAAAAATTGACGGTAAGAAGGTTTTATTCACCAATAAATGGTGAAATCAAAAATGTTTTTCCAACAATTTCAGGCAGTTATTTTTGCTGTGCACCTTTAGTAAATCTTTCGACTCCTCCTGAAGTTTTAAACAATAGTTTTCTTTTATATAATGCTGTTATACTAGTCAACAATTACTCAAAGAACACGCA
This sequence comes from Tetropium fuscum, assembly GCA_964058915.1. Taxonomy (NCBI): domain Eukaryota; kingdom Metazoa; phylum Arthropoda; class Insecta; order Coleoptera; family Cerambycidae; genus Tetropium; species Tetropium fuscum. The sequence continues at coordinate 79,553 of CAXKVY010001678.1, forward strand.
ATTTCTCGGTAATTGCTGAACATTTTGTAACCAAATATAATCCGGAGTCTCAGAATATTCTAGAGGCTTGCAACATGATAACATCTTTAAAAAAACTAGTGCCCCCCCCCCTCTAGTTCAAAAATTGCTCCACTTATAAGAGGTAAGTAAATCTAATTCTATTCTGGTACTTTTTTCCTATAAGGTTGCATATCTTTAGCATCTAGCAAATGCTTTAGAATATGAAAAAAAAATCAGTAACAAGTAACATTCAAGTTTTCAGTAACATGAAAGACATGTTAAGATGAGAATACTGTTAAACCAGTTGTGATCAAATTATGCGTGAAAAAACTTACTCTATTTACTTAATGAGCATAAAAAACAGATCTAATAATTATATAAATATTTTTCATCGATTTTATCTGAAATTTCCCTATTTTATCTGAAAATGGTGGTCCTTCTCTTCAGTTTTGCTGTTCGGTTTAGTGGTTTATCAACGTAAAACAAAATTTTGTAGAACAATTTTAAATTGTTATACAATAACGTAACTACTCAATCATTTGTAAATATTAAATTAGGTAGTTACATGATTGTATCTCATTTCAAAGATTGAAAGGTATTCCTTGAAAAGTCCTAAATAATTATTTAATTAATAATTAGAGTGTAGTAATGAATATTTTCCTATTGTAGTTATTTTTTGTGTTGTCTATTAATGTCTATTATCTTTGAGCTACCAGCAACTAGATGTAGGTATTATAATACTACCTTTTTCTATAAGATACCTGTTGATATTTTTAAACGATTAATAATGTGGAAAAATATTTGATTACAAATAAATGGGAGGTACAAGTAAATGTGTCATGCTAATAAAAGCTACTCATTTAGATTTAATGATTTAGAATGAAACTATACCAAGTAGTGCTGTGCCATCGATACTTTCTAAAGTATCGACTAGCTACTGATACTTTAGCTTCATATATCTGATCTTAGTATTCATTACAAGTAATAACCTTAACTGACTGATTACCTGTAATCACCGTAACCGACTGATTACCTGTATACGATATACTGATATCCGACTCTGAACATCGAGTAGGTATTCCATCATATGAATGAAATCAACTAATCAACAAAAACCTCCGAAATACTTGATATTAAGATACTTAGTATCTCTTTGCTTTTTGGTTACTGTAGTAAATATATTTGAATATTTAAGTAGTTGTATTAATAACGACTTAGAAATTTGTAAGGGACATCTAAAAAATAAATATGTAATAATGATTGGTATGTATATAATATATAAAAAAAAACAGTAACTAAAATAAAACTTCTTCAAAAAACATAAGAAAATATGCATTCAATTACTTGTAATAAGATTTCTTAAAAGCTAAAATTAATCTTATTCCTATTGGTCAGCTGAGACACTAGGATATGTAGTCGGTTTTGTTGGTGCTACATGATTACTACTACTGAATGGAACTGATTACCGATTGCTTTCAGTCCCGTTAAGAGTTCGGTGATAGGATTGGAATAACGAATACTTTTCCATATGGAATTCACTTACTTCAAATCTGAGAAAGTATCAGATACTAAAGCAACGAGTATATACTATTCGCACACCACTAATACCAAGTGATTATTTTGAAACATACAGAAAATTTCATAAACATTTGTAAGTACTTAAATGATAAATATTAATTTAAATAACATTTTAAATGTTACATGGAAGTTTGCAGATGTGGGAAATTTCTGCATAAAATATAAATAATATGATACTATGATATGGCTACTAAAAGTTTAAAGTAGTAAGTAGATATATTTATCAAGAAAAACTCGAAAATTTAAAGCATGCATAAACAACATATGGAATGAACATTTGACAAAATAGATTTGTTAAATCATTGTTACTTACTTTTTTGAATTAGGTATTGTTACCTTATAGTTGGATATAAAAGACGTGCACCTAGCTGCTAAACCAAAATATCATAAAAAAATTAATGGAAAGTGGAATGATGTAATTTCCCAAAAACTACATCTGGATCTGGAATGAGATTTGAGGTTATGAATAATTTATAATCATAGAAAATTGAGGTTATGTTGTGATTAGAGGTCCGCCGCTACATGGCAACCATAGATAAGACACGGATGGCAACAAGAAATTTTTATATGTCCGGCGCGATGGATGAGTTCTAACCTAATAGAAATGATATAAAAATCCGCATATTTTTATTACCTGATCAGTTGCAAGAACTTTAAATTAGACTTACAGTTCTTGGGTCAGTTGTTCTTATGCCATGTACACGTATTATTATTATTTGTGAGTCAGCCGAGCCTGTGACAAAACCGGTCCTCCTTAGCAGACCTTATACCACGTACATGGTACATGTATATTTAAGTAAGTGATTTAAGGAAACAAAAATTGAATCAAAATTGCAAAAACTGCACAAATCAAAGCAGCAACCCAGCAATACAAGGCAATACTGAAAATTATCTATCTGACAATGCGCACGCTTTTCGGTTTAAAACGCCATTGACGTCACGTGTCAGTTTGTAGGCGGAACCGCCGCGAGGGGAATAATCAGTTTGTAGGCCACCTACTAACTTTAGGGACTTTTAACAAAACCCAGCGAATTTTCAGATATTGAGTTGGATTCGATCAATAACATATCGATATAAAGCTGCAAGTGTGGAAGTATTTAAATTCGTCAGAAGAGAGCGCTATCGAACGATTTCAAAATTATGCATTTCTGCTAAACTTTTCTGACATGAAGTATATTGAAACTGCCATAAGGCTTTAAGGTTTTATTATTGAAAATACTTCGGGTTGTGTATATGGGAACCATCTTTAAGAAAACATTCTTGAACACGAGCGACCTCGACATGGTCATGTCCTCCTGGAGACGACCTAGCTGTGTTGTTATACAGAGAATGTCAGTATGAAAATATAAATCATATCGGCTGGCGTTAATGTTTATAAACATTTAGGAACTCTGTGTGACTGTGTCACCGAGCCGCCGCCTGTCAGCATTTATTGCATCATTCCTGATCGTGAAAGCTGCCTGGGTAACTTGGCCGCTAGTGTTTAATAATTATTAATCTTATGAATATTAGTTTTACCTGTAATATCAAAACTGTTCAAGTAGAAGTAGTAATTCCGTTAATTTTACTTGCCCAAAAATTAGTAATGACGTTGAAAAAAATTATATATTTTTTATACGGGGTGGTCACAATTACAAGAATTCAAAAAATGTTTAGTTTTCGGGAAAACGCTATTATTTATAAAAGTTTTTGCTAGCCTAAAGTAATGATAAAAATTATGTTTATTATACGGAGTGGTCAAAAATTACAAAATCTTTAAATTCGGTAAGAGTAAAGTTTGTACTTTTTAATCACCACGTATAAAAAACTAATAATGATTAATATACCAATTTTCAATAACTACGTTATCGGATAATAGGTAATCGATGAAATAAGTTTATGGATATTTTTGCGAATTTTTTTTCTCAGCAGGTTGCCCAAAAAAAATAAGAACTTTCCACTCTGACGTCATTAAACCCGTGACGTTAATTCGAATCAAATCAAATAAAACCTAATTTTTATTTTTATTTCACATTTATTTTCGTTTAACAATAATAATAAGTAGGATGAGATAAATAATACAGTATATGTTTGTTTCACGAAAATTATGTATTAATGACAATTTAATGCTTGCAAAATTTTCTGACTAATGACGTCATTACCACGGGTATTTTTACCTAGACTACTTATTGAAAATTTCAGGTACCTACTAACTAATTTGGGCATATTTATGTCGTACTAATAGGTTTATACAATAAAAATAGAAAAAAAATCCTAAGTGTATGTTAATCCATTATGTTTTTATACAGGGTTGACAAAATCACAAAGTTTACTCTTACCAAATTTTAAGATTTTGTAATTCTTAACGACCCTGTATATACAAAACAATTTTTGACAAAGCCATCACTATTTTTAGGCAAACAAAAACTTTTTTAAAGAATAGCAATTATTCGAAAACATAAAAAAATGAGACCTTGTAATTTTTAACCACCCCATGCAAGATAACCCGTTTAAAACGACAAGACCTTCAGGGTCAAAAGAACAAAAAATCGATTTGGAAAGAATACATCATATCATTCTTTATTAAAAAATGCTTTACTCTCTTCTCTAATGTTCTTAATCTCTAATCTCAGAAAAAGGTGCTCTGTGCTCAGAAATTTACGTGGGAGTTATTTTTCACCGGATGACAACCACAAAACATGATCACAGAATATGTAGTCACACACACACATATATATATTACAGCTATAGATTGTGTATATATATATTACAGCTATAGTGTGGTACGTACAGTATGTGAATAAGTCTCTGGTCACATTGTGGTGTGTGGTGAAAAATTTGTTTTATTAATGACGCAAAGCTAATCAAATTACAATATGGTCATCTTATGTCCACACTATATCCACATAAAGTCACTAAAATCAGAGACTTATTCACTTCATAAATCATTGTTAATATATAATTATATATCTGTCCGTCACCCTACCACAATTTTCATTACTTTTTCCGTGTTCTGTGATTTAAATGACGTTGACGAGTTGACGTTTGTAAATGACGTTTAGGTTTTAAGTGCTGATGTGTTTGTGTTGTGTATCAAAAGCTGGTCAAAAGTTGCATAGGAAGTTAATATAGTTTAATATTAATATGGTAATATTGTACCGGCAAACAGTTTTTCTTATTCTCATTTTTCTAATCTTTTAGCCTCTCAGGTTAGATATTAAAAGGAGGTTAACTGCACGCTCAGATCGAGTCAAATGTGTGGATCTTCATCCCAGTGAACCATGGATGTTATGTTCCCTCTATAGTGGCATAATAAATGTATGGAATCATGAAAACCAACAATTAGTTAAAACATTTGAGGTTTGCGACTTACCTGTAAGAGCCGCCAAGTTTGTTCCACGTAAAAACTGGATAGTCAGTGGTTCTGATGACATGCAGATCAGAGTATTCAATTATAATACCCTGGATAGAGTACATTTTTTTGAAGCGCATTCAGATTATGTTCGTTGCATAGTTGTTCATCCCACTCAACCTTATATTCTGACAAGTAGTGGTACGTAATACATTGAATTTATGGGGTCATCTAGAGACCTAGCTGGATATATAGGCCGTACTATAATTTCTTGCGTAGTACTGTGATTCTCATGAGGATAGTGCTTTCCACTCGAAAAATGGGCTATGTTCAGAAGCGGGAGGTTTATAATTTTTTTGCACAATGTCATATAGGTGTTGGGTGTTGAAATGTTCTAATTCTTAATATTTTGTATTTGAATGTGACATCTCGTAACCAAGGCAAAATAAAATACCGGCAGCGTTACATTGTTACAGCGATCTCTTATAGCAACCCAAGGAAAATTGCACGTAGAACAGCTGTAGAAACACTGGTGGCATGAGAAAAATTTATGTAAAAACATTTTTTTACAGGGAGAAATAACTCATTGTTATTATACATAATTAGTGTTATTATTATTAACATATTCTAACAAGAAGATATTGCATCTTCTTTTTCATTTTCACACCTTTTTCATTTATAAAATATCAACATAAAATATTTGCGTTTGCATGAAATAATAATTACCCCTTTTATATGTGCAGTCACCGCCTCCGAAAAGTGCATGACTTTCCGTTGCCATAGTAATTTTTCTCATTTTTTGTTAATGTGAATTGGGTTTTGTTCTAAAATTGTTCAGTGACGTGCAATAAGAAAATTGATAATTCGTTTATTGGGCAAAAGGTTGGTAAATAAAAATATTACAAAAAATTAATATTTTATAGCAGAACCGTTAGCTGTTAAGACACTTTCCAATCGCCTTGGCATCGACATAATTAATGACCTCATATCGTAACTATCCACAAGTTCTTCCCAAGCATCTTCAACTACTTCCCAAAGCTGATTAGCGTTTTGAAGTCTGAAACGTTGCTTATAAATATGTTTAGTTACGTAACCCCAAACTTTTTCGATAGGATTCCAGTCTGGAAGTTTTGCGGGCCAAGGTAAAAGATTAATATCATTATGACCCATCCATTCTCTTACTATTCGGTTTGAAATGGGCAATTATCCTATTAACAAAAATTGTAAATAAGTCCTAAAAGAAGTATCATAAAAAAAATTCACCTGCTGAGATAAAATTGCCAGGAAAAATTTGCGTTATTGATGGTAACATCACATTTTCTAATATATTTAAATAATTTAGTGCTGTAAATATGTTATCAATTTTCTAAAGTTTATTGAAAAGCGTCTACTGACATTGATGGACCTCGTATAATTTTCCTAGAACTTAGTATTTACGGGTCTATAAACACGTAGCCGTCCACTGTGACAAGATTGAAGTGTTTTTTCATCAGAAAAAAACGCATTATTCCAAAATTCAACGTTATTATCTATCAAATTATTTGCAAACTCCGTCCTTCTTTGCTTGTGCTCATTTGAAAGAAAAATTTTAGGGGCAGCAGCACAGTTGTTTAAATGAGACTGTTTTAACCGTTTTTGCACAGTCCTGACAAACTCCGGAAACAATGTTTCTTCTCGTGCATTAGAGGCTGTTTCGAAAGGATGTTGTTGAATATATTCAATCAGAACGTTATCTTGAATTTCATTGGAAACTTTACCAATTCCTATTCTTGCTGCTCTTTGTATTCCATGTTCCTGGTCCCATGTCTTTTTAATTTAAATATGCAGCTTTTGCTAACATTCAAATCAGCGGCTACTTAAGGGAACAATATTCTTCAATTTGGGCAATAGACCTCGCCCTTTGCACATCATTTAAATGTCTTGGCATTTTCTATTAATATTCTGACAAGTTAATTTATTAATATGACAAAGTTCAGAATTAAATTATTTTGACGTATAAAGTGACTAATTATCAGACGACTATGATTCAAAGTCACAATCAAAGTAGAAAAATATGCCGTGCACTTTTGGGAGGTGGCGACTGTACACGGGGAAACTAAAAATACATATATTGATATTTAAAAAGGACAGTGGGTCTGTGAATTCTTGCTGCTGAAAAAACTACAGGGGACATACAGGGTGCCGTATTTCTTGAGCGATCAAATGTTAACTTGGTTATTCGCAAAGAGAAAAAAATTATGAAATAAACAATATAGTGGCAATTTTTTATGATAAATCCAATTTAAAAATTTGTCTTATCTTTATGAATAGCAATGTTATCTCAATATAATGCTCAAACAAAAGGATGCCCTGTATAATGGACATCATCCACTTTACTTTACACAAATACTGGTTAATAGTCATATTTAATTTTGTGTATATTTTTACATTTGCTTATATTATAACATTTTCAGATGATATGCTAATCAAATTATGGAATTGGGAGAAAGCTTGGGCATGTCAGCAAGTTTTTGAGGGCCATTCACATTATATTATGCAAATTGCTATTAATCCTAAAGACAACAATACATTTGCAAGTGCGTCGCTTGACCGTACTTTGAAAATATGGCAACTTGGAGCATCTACAGCCAATTTTACATTGGAGGGTCATGAAAAAGGTGTTAATTGTGTAGATTACTATCATGGTGGTGATAAACCATACCTGATATCAGGAGCTGATGATCGCCTAGTAAAGATCTGGGACTACCAAAATAAAACTTGTGTTCAAACCTTAGAAGGACATGCTCAGAATGTTACTGCAGTATGTTTCCATCCGGAGCTTCCAGTTGTTTTAACGGGCAGCGAAGATGGAACTGTGAGAGTTTGGCATGCAAATACACATAGATTAGAAAGTAGTTTGAACTATGGATTTGAAAGAGTATGGACTATCTGTTGCCTGAAAGGTTCCAATAATGTGGCGCTGGGTTATGATGAAGGTAGCATCCTTGTTAAAGTTGGTAGAGAGGAACCTGCTGTCAGTATGGATGCAAGTGGTGGAAAAATTATTTGGGCACGACATTCTGAATTGCAACAAGCAAATTTGAAGGCACTGCCAGAAGGTAAAATTAAGATAATGGGTTTTATATGTATTATTTGATAAGTAGAATTTATTAAAAATATAATATAATATAATTTTATAACAGTTATGAAAATATAAGAAAGGTATGTTTTTTTCTGGTGCTAGAATAAATAAATTTGGGGCCAATGGCAAGTTGTTGTCATTAAGGCCTAAGGCGCACTAGCAAGTTTATTATTAAACAATTTAAAAGTCACTCAACTAAAAAGTTGCTGCTAGCTTAGATTAAATGTAACATTTTTTTCTTAATATCTAGACTTAGCTGTTCAGTAGATGAGTGTCCAGTGACAAACTCCACATAACACTAATCACTTGGTTCGTATGAGAGACATATTATGCTTAGAATTCTAGGCACTTTCACTGTCACTGCACCAATTCGAACGGTTTTAGTCTCTTTAGCCATTGAATAAGTCCCTTGTTGTCGAGTAGTAATAATACTTTGACGTTTTCTAGCCTCTTCTGATGTTTGCCTGCAAACCTCTTGATCTCATTTTCAACCATAGGTATATTCAGGTCGCGACAAATGTCTTCATTGTGAATGTAACGCGGTGCTTTGACAATATTTTGAGGTACTTTATTCTTGGAACATTTGAATTACTGTAATGTTGAATTTCTTAGTACGTCCCCAGAGTTAGATGGCATAAGTCAATATGGACTTCAGAGTTTGCTTGTAGAAAAGCAGTTTGTTGTATATTGACTACTCAGAATGACGCCCAAGGAGCCAATTCATTTGTCTGAATTTGAGTTTTCCACGTTTCTTCTGCACATGTGTTTTCCATCTAAAGTCATGCCTAGATACCTTGCTTCATTGGCATGTGGGATTGTTTGCTGGTTGACATTCACTGGAGTATAGTCATATTTCTTGTTGCGTGAATTTGAGACGTGAATTGATTTTGCCCCATTTAGTTTGATGCACCAAAGTGGTGATATTGTTGAATGCTGTTTGAAGTTTGTTTGTGGCTGACTGAATGTCTTGATCAGTAGCGAGCAGAGCAGTGGCGGCGGCTTTGCTCGTCATCCATTGTTGTCGGCCATTGCTTTGTGGGATGTTGTTGGTATAGAGCAGGTAGAGAACAGGTCCAAGGACACTGCCCTGAGGTACTCCAGCACGATTGCATGTATTGGTGTTTTAATTATTAAAAGGAGAAAATAGAGAAACACTTTTTGGGTGCCCTATGGTGCAATAGTTCTGACTAATGAACGGATCATTAGTCAGGGCTATTCAGTGGATAATTATAAAGGATATTTGACATTTTGAAGGAGCACCTCTCAAATTTTTGAAATATTTTAGAATGAGTTTCTATACGAGTTTCAATATATTGTTGTGGCTCTTGAACTTCGTATTGCACACATTGTGAGAATACTCGTCGTTTGATGTAAGATGTAATTTTTTAGTTACCCTGATTAAATAGTTACGAGTGAGTGCCACCCCTGATACCTCATTGTGTTCCATTTAGATTTTTAGAAGATTTTTACATTGCTGCAATTAAGTGTGCACTAGGCCTAACAATAGTTAAATTTTGTTTTAAAGATTCAGTCTTATTAATTTTTTATTGAAGTATTTTTTTCTTGGACATTTATATAACAATCTGTTATATGGATTTCCAAGAACAAAACTACCTACTTCACAATTACCTTATTTGGCAATTTGCAATTTGGTTGCTTAAATTATGACATAATTTAGTGCTTTATGAAAGTAAAGTCATGTTTTATCACACTTTAAACAAATAGTAATCATACATGGTTTGAATGAGGGGTGCAATGTTGTTAGAATGAGAGGAATAAATATTATATAATATTCTTTACATCTTTAAAGTTGGCGGTCCCTTAATAGATATAAAAATCATACGAATCAAATCAGTATTGCACTAGTCAAATGTGTCTTGAAATGACTCATCCTGAGGTATACAAACTTTACTCGTTCCCCGATGAGAAACTTAAACATAATACATAACCTACAATTTGAATGTTAAAATCATGAAGACTAGAGACAGGAGACTGAGCATGGTTTAAGCAATGGGAGTTTTTCCGTCGGAAAAATTCAGCATTGAAAGTGAAGAAAAACTAAATTCAACTGAAATATAACCAAATTCTGTCAATGACTGGGGTACTAATAATTTAGTGATGTAACTGCCAAAGTTAAAGATGTCAGAGTATGTATATATACGAGGGTCACTCAAATATGAAACGGAGTTTTAGATTTTCCACCCTGCTTGAGCGGCCAGCTCAGAGAGCTCAAGCAGGGTGGATAATCTAAACTCAAGCAAACAACTCGTTTGTCAACAGGAAAAATTCCTGCGGCCATGTTTTATGATTCTGAAGGTGTTTTGCTTATTGATTTTCTAAACGATCGTAGGACTGTGAATTCGGCGTACTGTATCATAATAAACGACATTGCCATCCCATTTGCGAGGTTTTGCTGCTTCACGATATTGCTCAACCACACACAGCAGTTTTTAAAAGTAAAAACACGGAAATTGACTGGACACGTCTTGAACACCCTGGTTACAGTCCTGACTTATCACCATACGATTACCATATGTTTGGGCCCCTGAAATAGGCATTAGGAGAGATTCGATGATGATGCCCAGTTTGAGCAGTAAGTGAGCAATTGGCTTCTGGACGCTCTTTTTTTATGATGAGAATTATGAAGATGCCAATCTGTAGAAGGAAACTGCAGAAAAATAATATATTATTGCCGTAATTATTTCCATAATCAATAAACTAGTAAAAACAAAACCCGTTCATATTTGAATGACCCTTGTATATATATTTATATTACTTATGTATAACTATTACTTATATCAGTCTACAATTCGAAGATTATATTAAAAACATGATATTATAAAAATGTATATGGGTTCCTAAATCATTTGTTTAACTTTTAACGTTTTGCTGACTTTAGGAGGTGAAATAAGAGACGGAGAACGTCTGCCTGTAGCAGTTAAGGATATGGGAGCATGTGAGATTTATCCACAAACAATTCAACATAACCCTAATGGTAGGTTTGTTGTGGTATGCGGAGATGGCGAATATATTATTTATACAGCCATGGCACTACGTAATAAGGCATTTGGTAGCGCTCAGGAATTTGTCTGGGCTCAGGATTCTAGTGAATATGCTATACGTGAGTCTGGATCAACTATTCGCATTTTTAAGAATTTTAAGGAGAAGAAAAACTTTAAGTCAGACTTTGGGGCAGAAGGTATATTTGGTGGATTCCTTTTGGGGGTAAAATCGGTATCTGGGTTAACTTTTTATGATTGGGATACTTTGGATTTGATTCGTCGCATTGAAATACAACCTAGAGCAGTATATTGGTCTGATAGTGGCCGTCTGGTATCTCTTGCAACAGAAGATAGTTACTACATACTGTCATATGATTCAGATCAAGTCCAAAAAGCAAGAGAAAACGACCAAGTTGCTGAAGATGGGATAGAGTCAGCATTTGATGTTCTAGGGGAAATTAATGAATCAGTTAGGACAGGTCTTTGGGTGGGCGATTGTTTTATATATACGAATTCTGTAAACCGTATTAACTATTTCGTTGGAGGAGAATTGGTCACTATTGCGCATTTAGATAGACCTCTATATATATTAGGTTATGTTCCAAGAGATGACCGTCTTTATTTGGCCGATAAGGAGCTTGGTGTAGTCAGCTATCAGTTGCTCTTGTCCGTACTTGAGTATCAAACAGCAGTTATGAGGAGGGATTTTGCAACTGCTGATCGAGTTTTACCATCTATTCCTAAAGAACATAGAACTAGGGTTGCCCACTTTTTAGAAAAGCAAGGTTTTAAACAGCAAGCTATGGCAGTAAGTACTGATCCTGAACATAGATTCGAATTAGCTGTAGCTTTAGAAGATCTAAATACAGCGAGAACTTTAGCACAAGAGGCTAATAATCCCCATAAATGGAGTCAACTAGGTGAATTAGCAGCTTCCACAAATAACTTAGAATTGGCGAAAGAATGCATGCAGCGAGCACAAGATTTTGGTGGATTACTTCTATTAGCTACTAGTTCGGGAGATGAGGCGTTAGTTCGAACTCTGGGTGATAGTACACATTCCGAAGGAAAGCATAATCTAGCCTTTCTGTCATACTTTCTTGTGGGAGATTTAGATAAATGCTTAGATATACTTATTGCTACTGGTCGTCTACCTGAGGCTGCGTTCTTTGTACGATCATACTTGCCCAGTAAAATATCTGAGGTTGTTGAACTTTGGAGAACACAATTATCTGCTATTAATGAAAAAGCAGGACAGAGCCTGGCTGATCCTAAAAATTATGAGAATTTATTCCCTGAATTATCAGAAGCTATTATGGCAGAAAAATTTTTAGAACAAAAAACAAAAGCTCTATCTCCAGCATCTATTGCTACTACCGTAACTCCAAATCATGAGAGAAATGTCATTGCAGAAGTGCAAGCCCAACTAAAAGGTGGAGGCATTTCCAGTTCATTTCCAAACAGGTAATATTTTTACTGTTCTACACCTACTAACTAGCCTGATCAAATGGTGTTCAAAAGTGCCCGTTTCATAACATGACTCAGGTAGAAGGTGTCTCAATGGAATTATATGTCTTCTGGGGTGCCGAACACGAATCTGAAGTTTATTGCCTCGTAGTAGTACAGGCTCAGGTCGAAAAAGACAAAAAAACTAGAAATTTTCGAAGATTTTAAGTTTTACCGCTCATATGTTGCAAACGACGCATAATATGGAAAATATCACTCTATTCAAAGCTGAAGAGCATTCTGCCTCGAATGACCTCTCTAACTTCCAAATTAGACTGATTTAGAAGGTCACCATCGTCAGTCGAAAAAAGGCAATTTTTAGCAACTTTTGTGAAAACTGCAATAAAGTAACTTTTAGACGTACGTCTGTGATTTGAAAACACCCACTCTACGTGAAAAACTCGTAGAATAAAATTTATAAGTATCAAATTTTGCGTTTAGTGAGCACCGAAATTTGAATCAATATAAACGCATATACCGATCATTTCTCCATTTTCCCTCGAAACGCTTATTTGACCATTATGAAGGGGATCAATAATAACAACTCTGCGCTGTCATTATGAACCCCCCCCCCACTTCTGAAACCCTCCCTAAGTTGCCAGTACAACCCCCCCCCCTCTCAAACCCACCCTAAATTCCTTCCCACTCCTTTTTTTTTTTTAAGTATGACGAGGATTTATAAGTATTTTGTAGATGTAATTAATAAGAACCTATTTACAAAAAAATATTTACTCATTTATTACATTTAGATTTACACGATAAAAGAAATTATTTTTCAATAAATATTGGAGGATAAAAAAAATAAGGAAACTGTAGTATGAAGATGCGATGTATAGAAAATATGTGATACCAATGTTGATTTTATTTTACTCTCCTTCGTTTGTCTGGGACTGTGGCAGGTCCGGGTGTAGAATGTTCAATGGACGATGATGGCCAGGCTCAGGCTCCTCAGCACTCGGAGTGCTAGGCTGTTCTTTAACTGAAAGCAATGCCATCCAGTTATTATGTTGTAAAATAACACATAAATTACCTTCTGAAGTTTCACCTGCCTCTGACAGTGCTGCAGCAAACAGAGGGCCATCGTCTTGTTCATCTAGGTCGTTGCTCTTCGAAGTGAGTTTATTGCAGTTTTCACAAAAGTTGGTAAAAATTGCCTTTTTGTTGAACTGACCAATGCGACCTTATAAATCGGTCTAATTTGGCAGTTAGGGAGGTCAATCGACGCAGAATTTAATGCTCTTCAACTTTGAATACAGTGATATTTTCCACACGATGCGTTGTTTGCAATATATGAGAGAAAAACTTGGAAAGCTCCAAAAATTTCGAGTTCTTTTGCGTTTTTCTATCCGAGCCGGTATAACTACAAGGCAACAAACTTCAGATTTCAGATCAACCCCAAAAAATATATAATTCCGTTGAGAAACCTTGTACCGGACTCATGTCACCGAAAAACTACCGTTTGATCAGACTATACCTACATATTTAGTTTTTATAGAACTTAAGTCAATTTTATTTATTTTAGGACCTCTGTTACCGATGCAAAAAATGTTGTGTCTCTAGAAGATCAGGATGAAGATGATCTAGATTTAGACTTAGAAGGAGTTAATATTGATGACAATATTGACACAACGGTTAGTATTTAATTGGTTTTAAGTGGCCTTTTTATGACACAAAGTTTTTTTTAGGATATCAATATCGATGATGATTTATTAAGTGATTAATGGTAGTGTATTAATTTTAACAACCTTTTTTTTACTTAATATTAATATATATTCATTCGTATTATATTTTAAATATATTGATGTATTATTGTATAATAAAATTTCCCCTTTAGCCTTAAATTTAGATATTTATTGGATCTGTGCCATGACCGGTTATAATGTTACCTAACCATGGATTGAAATGATTATATTGTGTCTACACTATATTATTATATAAGTGAAAAAATAGTGAAGTAACGTACAAACAAAACGTATCTGCCTAAAATATATACCAGAGTAAGATTAGAAAAATTACTGTTATCAACCACTGATAACTTACTTGAACACCAGGTTACAATATCTGTTAGTGGTTACAGAATTAAAATGGAAGCTTTTGAGGTGAACTTCCCTTACCACTGCTAACCAACCCCACAAAAATTTTACAAATTGTTACTGGTTATTAGTGGTATCTCGCTAAAAAAAACCATATGTGTACAAAAAGGCTAATGTGCTCACTACTTTATCAGATTGCTGCCTTACCAAACCCACTGTTATTCCACAGAATTTCTTCATCTTTGTAATAGAGCAACTTCTTTTGAAAATAAATCCATCCTCCTTTAACTATATTTTTTATTACAAATAATTTAACCAATAATGAATAGACACCATAAATTGCACTGGATTAAAACTGTCACTTTGACCTAAGTAGTGTGGTATAGTGTACTAAGTTTATTAGTGCTATTTACACAGATCAATCATAACTTAAAATACCGTTATATCCAATTTTACATTTACTTTGTTAATAGATGAATAATCTAAAATAAATAAAAGAAGATAACAAAGTGTGCAGCCTAGTTTTATTGCAAATATCAAAAGAGCAAATTAATATATTATTATTAAACAGATAGGTATGTACTTAGATTCTAATCTAGAAGATTTAAAAAAGAGTTCTTACAAATTAGAAGCATCAGACAATAAGTCACTGAAATTATTGCTGAACAATTCATTGATACTGTAGAAGAATTTTTGCGTTAAGCATGTATTGTCATCACTATCACTGACCAATCCAATTCTGGTTTCATCTGTAAATTGGACCCATCACCACTGACAGAAAACCCAATAAATGCATGTAGATTTGCATGATTTCGATATGCAGATGTCGAGATAACAGCAAAACATACCTTGAAAGTGGGCCCAGGAGTTGTAGCAGTGCTGTGTACAGGCATATTGGACCAAATAACGATTCTCCCTTTCATTAGTTACTTAAAGGCATCTATATGGTCTTATTTACACTATTCCTGATATCTGTGCATTATATGCACAACAGATGACAACCTAGGAATGTCCAACAGCTCCGATATTTGATAAATGCAAAGCCCTGCATCATGTAAAACAGTAATTCTCATTTTATTTTATTATAATTCGTATAATTATAGTTCGTCGTCGAATTTATACTTCCACACGTTTCGAATATAATGAAATTTTTAATAGCAATTAAAATTAACAATAATTAATATAATTAGCATAATACGCTTAATACATGTCAGCTGATTAGATATCAATTATATAGATATAAGTGTTTCATATTTCCAAATGCTTGGATAAGTTCCCGCGAGTATCATAATCTAACAGTTTTGTGCAAAACCTTTTACTCAACTCGTATTTCTTACGTTGCTAATTTATTTCGTTAGCTATCTTCTACCTTGCATTATGTTTCATAGAATGGATAAGAAAATTATCCAGTCTTATCAATCACCAAAAATATCCAATGATAAGTATAAAAAAGATGAACGAATCTCTTCAGATTTTTTCTAACCAAATTGGACAATATTATCCCAAAAGATAGGGATGGCGACAAATAAATAACATCTATTTTAACTTTTCACCTCAAATTTAATCTGCTATTATTGTAAATCTTAAGACACATTTCTAATTGGAACCCACAACCATATAGAAAGCAACTACAATATGCAACTGATTTCTTTACCTTTCCTGGGTGTATGGTTAACGAAATCCCCACACATAGGAGAAAACATGATCAGCTTAGTTTGCAAACATTTTCTGTCAATGTCAGTTTTTGAAAGACGATAATCTAATGGAACTGAATCAGACCATAATTTTCAGAAACCCCTTAAGTTAGTAGGTAAGGAGAAGCAATCATCTCTTTAAAAGTGACGTCATATTATTATTATGTCGTCCTAAAAAGCATGGCCAAACGGACAGTTGCAGAAGTTAAAAATATCACTTACTTTTATTTAATAACATTTCAGATGCCAGATTATGAAATATTTTAACCACTTTTAGAACACTAGATTTTTAAAAGTGTCAATCTATCTCAAAATATTATTTATTAATAATTATTATTATCTTATTGTATTATTTAATATAATACTTTTTATGCGTGTCAGTTCACTATATCGATTATGTATTAACAGTGAATTTGATATTTAAGCATAAAGTAAGATAATAGTATATTATATACCACGGGACTGAATTAGTACTTTTAATCTGAAAGGTAAAGTTTATGTAACCATAATTTACCTGAGGGATTAAAAATACTTCAGTTGCAAAGTATATACGATCTTTTTCGTACTTCCGAAATGGGAACGTATACATAATATAAAAAAACACATAGAAACCTTTATAGAAACGCAGATAATTATTAAGCATAAAGCGAGGCAAATAATGGGAGTCACTGATTGACAAGATCGTAACCATAGTAATGTTGCGTTGTGACAAGCTTAATTTGAAGACATTGTCATAAGCTCGATTATGAGTGAAGAAGGTGTATCTGTATTGATAAAAGGACAGCCGAACTAGGCTAACTTCTGCATTCACCCCAGGAAAGACTGGTCAATATGACGGACTGTAACAACATTAATTTAGGTAAATATTAAATCAATAAAACATTTTATCCTTCCGAGATTTCCGTCAATACTTAATCCCGGAAGGACAAAAAGTGACACATCAGTCCTTCTCATAAGAGAGTGAAGTTATTACTTCAGTCCCTGTCATAAGTTACTTAGTGAAGTTATTTCTTCAGTTCAGTTATTCGGAAGTATGAAAGTTTATTATTTATGTACATGCCGTGGCGGTTCATGGTCCTAGAGCATGGGAGGCAAAATGGTATACACGGTGTTCAAGATGCGAGAAAAATTCCTTTTGAATAAATTTATGAACACTTGCTTCTTGAAGAGGAAGGCACTCTCCACGTTTGCTAAAAAACTCGACCCTCTAAAAATACCCCTCTATTTGAAGCGCCTTTTTTTCTCATCATGACCGTGAAGGAATCAACCCGAAAAAGCAGACATACAAAACAAAAGAACGAGTTTTTCTTCTGGCAACCACAAATTTAAGCAGTTTTCTGGTAAATATTTTTTTCAAACAACCTGTAAAAATTTTTATTTTTGCACTGTTGGCTACTTTTGCACTAAATTTAATTCTGGTGTTGGACAGCCATTCTGTTTCAGTTCAAGTTTCTAATTTAAGCTCAAACAGCTACATATAAGATTTTTAATGTCACTTTCATTATTTTATTTAAATAATTATGTTCTTTGCAGTTTATTTTAATTAATGCCTAGTAAATACTGAATGTATTTACAGGTAACAACTACTCAGAGAGCTAATACTTCTTCCTGTATTGAATTACACCTGCAAATCCGATAAGATAGCCATGGTAATTCACCAATACCTCCACCAGGTGTAGACTAGTTTCGAGCTGTTGGCTCTCATCTGTACACCGTAGGTAGAGGAATTAATGAATGACCAAAACAGTCAAGCAGACCAAGCAGTAGAGTGCAAGAAAGGGATAACTAGACCCCTCTAGCGGTCAGTGGCTAGGTCTAGCGGTCAGCAACTGACCGCTAGAGGGGTCTAGTTATCCCTCGCATGCACTCTACTGCTTGGTCTGCTTGACTACAGGAAGGAGTATTACCTCTCTGAGTAGTTGTTACCTGTAAATCCATTCAGTATGTAGTTTAGCCTACTTTTGGCTAGGGTCGCTGCTCTAGGTGCCTGCATTGCAGGACGCTGCTTGTCACAAGACATTACTTCGTAATGTCTGATGAGTAGTAGAAACTGACCGCTAGAGGGGTCTAGTTATCCCTCGCTTGCAATGCCTAGTAAAATTAATAAAAATCTTTAATATAATGAAACTATAATGTAATGCAAAGATAGACTTTCTAAAAAGCCGTGAAAACAATTCCACACATGTAAAAAGCGAATCTCTATAACACGGAGTGACATGGACGTAAGCGTAATCAGAGCTTAAACATAAGCTTACAGTTAGTGTTCTTCTCCCACCAAAGCTTTCACATGCTGCCTGGTGGTTTCATGATGGCCACTATATAGATTTTGAGCGGAACTACATGTCATTTACTTGATCCATCAGGAATTAATCTTATAATCTATACCAGCAATAATGTGAAATTTTTTATTTTTATATACCTACCTCATTCACCACAATAATTCATTAATTCATGTTTAACACAAAATGTATTAAAATATTTTATTTTGGATGAAACATACACAATATAACCATTGTACAAAAAGTATTTGATGTTAACAAAATTAAAAAGATATAATATTATACTGATCCATTAAAAGAGTTGTATACGGAGATATTATGTTGCCGATTGATATTATTTGTCAAATCGGTATAAACAATGGGGTAATATTGGATTCTTCCACTAGACCATCCAATGGTTAAACAAGCACCAGCCTCATATTGTTGCAGAAAACTTATTGTACTAGGCTTTTCTTCTGCAAGCCCTATTACCAATGAGCTAAAAAGAACCAAGTATGTACAAAAGTAATTTTTAAGGGTGTTCTATACCAGCTGATTAAATCTCATAACATGAATAATATAGGATTTGATTGAAAAAACGGTTAAAAACATTTGTTGAACTATGTTCTTCGTTGCATATTTTTGAAATGTATTGTAGTCAAAGCTCACCGCATGGGGGTAGCACCTCTCGGCGTGATGAATAATAAATCAGGGAATTTCGAATTTATGAAAAATGACAAATTATTTTGAAAACGTTTTTAAAAACATTTTAAAAATTGGTTTACATTTTACATAAAAGTGAATTTCTAAGTTATTCACTCTAAATCACTGTGTAAACTTTAACTATAAAGCTATTTGCCTCAACTATACAAGTATGGAGCTCAAAATTAGCAATTTACTGAATTTACTAATTTCAATATGGCGGCCTACACTATAGAACTCCTCATGACAAATGCTGCTTAACAAAAATTTCAGAACCCCTACTATAGTCATAATAAATATAGGCTGGTAATTCCCTATCTTACCCTGTGGATCTCCGGCAATCTCCGAGCAAGACACGTTCTTTTTTTTATTTTCCTCATTAACCCGCTTGGCCTTGTGAAGGCATAATAGTCCGGGAGACAGCAACATTTTTGACTAGTAGCATTAGTAATCGTGAAATATAGTTTAATCATGAGCTTAGGTATGGTACAAAGTAAAGCCAGCATCAGCCACCCGGATCGCGTCGGGTTTGATAGTGGGCGGGCGCAGGAGTTGATAATAAAAATGAAGTGGCATTACTAATCAAGAAACTGATATGTATACATTATTTACAATTACTTAGGCACATTTAAAGTTGTCATTCTGAGACTGGGGGGATCGTCAGCTGCAGGAGTGAAGGTGCACGTAAATGCTTGATTATTCAAAGTGGTTAGTAATACTGAAGTTTTTGTAGGTGATAACTTACCATGACCATGAAATACCTAAAAATGTACATCAGTTGTAGCGGTATCGTTGATGGTCCTGCTGATGGAGTTTACATCACTGTAGCGTTGGCTCACGTTCAATTTCATGTTTATCATCGTGTTAAATATAACATACGTTAATTTCAGCAGTATCAAAGTCAATTTACATGAAATATTACTACTAAATTGACAACATGCAGAGTAAACCATGAATATTGCAAGTTGTATTTTTTAAGTTTGGTACCGATTTTTGAATTAAGTATATTTCAAATGAAAAAGTTTTATTCAACTGTTATGACTTTCGTCTTCTGAACTCTCATCACTGGAACTTTCAATGGGTTCAATCTCGTGTAAATTTCTGGAAAATTATAAAAATTTTAGTTGTAAATTATTGTGCCTAACGTTATGATTCATGAATATAAAAATACTCAAGTAAAATACCTGTATAATCTTCGTTGGAAACTGTTATGCTCTCTAATGTTGATGGTAATTGTTCATTAATTCCAGTGACGAAAGTTCAGAAGACGAAAGTGATAACAGTTCCGACGGACAAATCGATAGTTCTGAAGTTGAATAAGAATTTTCATATTATTCCTCTACTGTGAATGATTAAAACTTTTTCATTTGAAATATACTTCATTCAAAAATCGTTGACAAAAAAATATAACGCAATGTTCATGAAGTTTACTCTGCATGTCGTCAATTTATTAGTATTATTTCATGTAAATTGGCCTTAATACTGCTGAAATTAATGTATGTTACATTTAGCACACTGTTAAACATGAGATTGAACATCAGCCAACGGTACAGTGATGGAAATCCCATCAGCTGGATCATCAAAGATGCCGCTTTTGATGCTCTACTGCCGGAGAGCATAGTTGACGAACTTTCCATAGTTGGTGCTACGACTGACGTTCATTTTTAGGTGTCTCATGGTCTTAGTTATCACCTACACAAATTTCAGTACTACTAATGCCACTTTTAATGATAAAGCGTTTACTTTCGCTTCACTCTCTCAGCTGACGAGCCCCCCAGTCTCAGAATAGCGAATGACAACTTTAAATGTGCCTAAGTAATTTTAAATAATGTATACATATAAGTTTCACCCTTACTAATGCCACTTCATTTTGAACTTTTACCATCAACTCCCGCACTGGCCCACTATCAAAACCGACGCGTTCTGCGTGGCTTACGCCGGCTTTACTTTGTACCATGCCTAAGCTCATGATTAAACTATAAAAATGTCAAAAATGTTGCTGCCTTTTAGACTGTAACCATAGGAGCTATTTCAGTCATCTTGTGACATTGGTTTCATTCGTCAGCACCAAATGATCAGTGAGTGCTAGATGCTTGCTATCTGACCACGTTCGAATTAAATACAGGCATAGGGCGTAAGCTGTTTAAAGAGTTAAAGTAGGCAGAAAGACAACTGGTACAAACCATACAACGAAATGTATGTAGCTGACACGGACCAGTAAGAGGTAACTTCTTATGAATGCAACCATTGTGTTGATAACCCGAAGTCTGCCAAGCTCGTACAAGCCTTGGATATGTGCAAGGAATATCTCTCTCATGCATTTTGCAATATAATGTGAAAAATAATGTAAATAGTTACTTATTGCGTGATGTCCCCTTGTAAAAACAATAATACAGAAAATCATGGTTAAATATTTCAGTGCCTTCGTATTAACAACATTAGGTTCAAGTTAAGTTTGTGTGTCAGTTTCGTACTGATGCTAATGTTTGTGTTCGAGGCTAAGTTACGAGATCTTATTTATTAGACTACGTATTACAATTCAATATCATCGGTACAATTTGAATTTTTTCTCAAAATTCAAAATAAAACAGCAAAGATTATTGTGAACTAGATACTTACTTTAAGAAAAAATTTGAGTAGAAAAGTCTGAGGACGTGTGACAAGAGCAGAACTAAAAATGTACATGATTGATCTCAGAATAAATGTTTCATTTTGCACTGCCAATAAATAACTTTTCTCACAGTTGCATTAAAAATATAGATGATTAATTCACACAAAACCATGTTTCTTAGGTCCACCGGGTCTTCTCTTGGAAAACTGAAGTAGGTAAATGATTTTCCAATATATGATAAAAAATTATTATATCACCATCAGTTCATCATTAAATCATGTTTGACTATTTGGATATCAATTTTGTGTATCTGAGATGTACGATCAGTACGAAATGTGAGCAGGAAAATATCATGTAAAATAATATACCAATAGCATAAATTTCATGTTTTTCTAACTTTTAGACTTACCTAGGAATTATTTGTAATGCAGATTGCCTAACAATGTTAAAAATGGTTATACAATTTGTGTCTTGAAATAAAACGGCCAAATGCTTCCCTTTTGGATCACTTTCCATGCACTGAATCAATCCACCTACAATGATCCCATCTATATCCGTTTTACTTAAATCGAACATTGGTATGGCTAAGCTGGAAGATGTTTCCAAATCTGATGTAAACAGTAGATCATTTTTTACTATAAGACCATAAATAACAGGTTCTATATTAGTTGCAAATAACAAAGTTGTGCCACAATTGGACCAACATGCAGTTTGCACTCTACCACTAAGTACAGTCCATCTTTCACTTTCCCATGTGCGACAATCCCAAACACTGTTGTTTAAACAAAAACATTCTTATAGAGAGAATTTACATACATGAAACAGCAATATTAAAACCTACCGAAAACTAAGTCCCGTTGAGCAGCTAAATATTTTTTCCCCTGTTGGTGACCACTTAATTAAAATGTTACCAGAAGTACCTGGCCTCCTCAGTGAACTGGTTTTATCTAACTCGACATCCCAAACTAATATTGTCTTATCACAAGCTCCACACGTCACTAACTTATCGCCCTTTGGTGACCAAGCGATACTCATTACTGGTTTATGATCTGATCGCTGTAATATTATCGCATTACTTATCGATGGTCGTGCAACCTGTAAATAACCAAACACTTCATTCTAATTGTTAAAATACTTCCATTTTTATACTAGCTATACCTAATAATAATAATTTAGCAATGTCGGTAGGTACATAAGAGTGTCAAATCCAAAGAGTTTTTCTAAATTTTAACTAAACACTAAAAAATGACAAGTTAAAATATAAATACATTAAAATATACAGTAAAAATATTATAAATGTTACTATAATAACTATTATACTATTTATATTCTTGGGACAGTAGCTGAATACAACGATAACTAACATTTGAAGCCCACTAGGGCCATTATCAGAGAAGTTTTTAGTTTTATAAATATTTGACAGTCATTTTGACTTTCTGATATTTATTTATTTACTACATACAATATACAAATGTAACATCTAATAACATATAGTACTAATCTTATTCATACTAATTTACCTAATCTAACCATACAAACCACGAAATAAGAACTGAAAATATTATAAGTCTGAATGTTTGAAATATTTTACTATAAATAAGCGTTATTCCATATCCGGATCCTAATCTTTACAATTTTAAAAGTGAGCAAAGAAATGCTAAAGATATAACAACCATCTTAACGAAGGTTAAAATTGATACACGGTTGGCATGGTAGTTCATAAGGAGTAAGATAAGTACATGTTTTAGTAAAATGTGTACATTGTACAGTACAAGAAAGAATTATTTGCACCAAGAAGCCACTCATCAGACATATGTGAATTAACAATTTAGTATGTAGATTTTTGTGTTTTAATGTTGTGTAAAGGAATTTTAAGTTGTTTGCATTTTTGTGTAGGTACTGTGTGAATATCATGTTTTTAAAATGTTTAAAATATTTTCTGATAGTTGTGGTATATATGGTAAGGCAATATATGTTTTACGAGTATTAGTTGCATTTATTAGTGGTGGTGGAGAATTGTAGTATTTGTGAAATCTGTTTTTGAAAATTTTGTTGATCAGAGAAAAAGGATAGTTATTATTATTGATCTGTCTGCAATACCAATTATTACAGTTTTTTATGGTTGTAAGGGTTTTTTTTTTGAGTTGAAATTGGTATATCTACCAGACCATGTTCTTTTGTATTCGATTTTGTTAATATTTCAGTTTTATTATTTATAAGAGTTAAGTCTAAGAAATTTATTGTATTTTCTGATTCGTTTTCAATAGAAAATTGTATTTTTGGATGGTAACTATTAAATTTATTTAGGATAGAATTTTTATGTTCAGTTGGAAATGCAGTCATGCAATCATCAACATAACGTTTGAAAATGGTATTTTATAGTTTAATGTTGGAATTATGGATTTTTCTAAATCTTCTAGTACTAATTCTGCGATTGTACTGGATATTGGTGAGCCCATTGCACAGCCATATGTTTGTTTGTAATATGTATTATGGCATTGAAAAAATGTCTATTGGTATATAGTGAAATTATATCTAAAGAGAAAAGTTTTTCTTAGTTATTAAGTTTCATTGTATCAATAAATGTTTTAAATGTCCAAGTTTTTCTAACAATGTTGTTTAGAATATTTGATAAAAATTTTGTTAAATTATAAAATGGATTTTGAATGTATGAAATAATAGATCATAATGGAATATTTGGTTTATGTAATTTTGGTAGACCATAAAATTTAGGGGCAAGAGAATTACTAATTTTAAAGTATTAGCTATATCTTTTGTGATATATTTTTTAGTTTCCCATTTTTTTGTTGAATTATTATTTTCCGTTTGATATTTTTTTGTTGGGTTATTTCTCAAACGTTGATATGTTGTATCATCATTTAGCATATGATTAATTTTTTTCTTTGTAATCACTTGTGTTCATGATTACAGTTTTGTTTGATTTACTGTAATCTACCCTGTAATCTTGGGTTTGTAACAATTCATTACATAGAGAAAGAAATAAGCAAATATAAATAAATACAAATATAAACAAATAAGTAAATATAAATAAATACAAATATAAACAAATAAGTAAATATAAGCAAATATTGCCCATATGTTGAAATTGAGCACAATGTTTCTAATGGAGAGCGTTGTCCTCTATCATTGATCATTGGCTAAATTTAAATATCTGACCTACGGTAAGTTCTATAATAATTAACAATTACTTACTAGTGAACTTAGGTCAATATTCCAAATAATAATGCCATTTTCATGCCCTACTGCAATCTCAGTGTTAGACATAGGCCTCCAGGCAACACAAGTCACATTTTTTTGGAATTTATATCTCAGCAAAGGTGTAACTGTATTTTCAGTACTAAAAATTCTAACGCTATCATCACAAGTAACTATAGCTACTTTAACATCATGTGGATGCCAAGAAATACATCTGATCGTATTACTTAACCAATTCCTAGTTTGAGAAAATTGAGATATGAGAATGGGTCCACTGTACTTTATATTCGGATTTACTATCAATCTCACTTTCTGAATGTACTTTAAAATATCTAAGACAAGCAAAGCACTTTTTGAAATAATCAACTGATTATGCGAAGTAGCTGTGTGCAGAGCTTCTACCAATCCTTGTTCATAATACACCTGCGTAAGTTGTTTCAAAAAAGATACATTCACAGGTAAAAATAAAGCTTTGCCCTCGTCTCCTGAGCTTAGTGAATGCAACAAATCTCTTGTAATGTGAATTTTAGGCAAGTGTTCCACCTATAACAATTATTAAATATATCAGCACATTGTAACATGAAACTATAATAAACTTACAGTGTTTGTAAATGCATTTACATTCACATTTGAATAATCACAAGCCACATATTGCATTCTGCCGTTAATTTCACATAAAGGTATTTCTCCATCATTTGGAATCTCAAAATCTTGTAAATTTCTCATAGTGGAAATATATCTACCACCAGTTGTAAAATAACAGAACTGATAATGATTATTACCTATTTAATCTCGTTATTAATATGATTATTATTAATGTTAGTTATTAGTAAGCACCATTACCATTATTGTATTATATACATAATATATACCTCCGTAAGATGTTGGTTATGTTATATCGAGACGTTATTTCAGAATTCTAATTTATTATTCAAATTCTGTTCAAATTAAAATGTTTGATGTTATGTTATTACAGAAATCACCACAGATATATTGTATAATATATCTCTGTGGAAATCACCAACCACAGAAAACAGATTATACAAATCCATTTTCTATCTCACAAACAGTATTCAAATATGAGCTCTTTTACACGAGGATACTGTCGCCCGCAGACTGGTATCACAGCTTAGGGTGCTGGTATCTCGGATACACCTGAAACATTGCGTCTTATTGAGCCATTCACACACGCATACTTCTCGCATACAGTTGCGGGAACTAAATTTCGGTATCTCGTGAATCTCGCCGGGCAACTGGGCCCGGCGATTTAACGACTTCAGGGGGACTGATCGGCTATATTATATGGAACCGTTTACACCAGGATACTTTTCCGGTGGCAACTTGTCAGTGCGGTTCGTTCGTTCGGTAAAAGCGCTTCTTTAACGTCAATTTTTACCTGTACTGTGCTGTGACTATAGAGAAACCCGCCCGCCACTCAAGTACGAGTCGAAATTTTCGAAAATTCGCTGATAATTTACCTCTGCTGCGCAAGAGCAATTTAGTCTGCGAAGTGTACGTGGCACGAAATCTAACGGCAGACCATAGATAAGACACGGCGGCAGAGTGTATCCCGGATACAGTATCTGGCATACAGTATCCACGTGTAAAAGAGCTCTTTCGGTTACGTTCTGAAAAAAACTAGTCACTACCGACACTACACAAGATGATAAAACACGAAATTGAACCACAAAACATTTACAAAGACGATATTAACCACAAAACACATAGTATTAAACGTGGTTATTTTAACTTTAACTAAGACGACACTTTGCTCGAAGTCGACACTTTGCTCGAAGTCGACACTTTGTCGTCAACGAAGACAGCGGGTTTGAGTCACATGTCCAGGTACACACGAAATTGATGGTATATAACAAAACTTTTCTTTTCGAAGATTTATTTATATGAAAGGAGTGATATGCCTACATACCTAACGTCTGTCAAATTCAAATTTCGAATTGATTTTCAATTCGAGAGCCTTGAGGCACCGGAGTTCACGAGCGTCTCGCAGGAGTCTATCCTATTGGCTGCAGATAATGGCATCTTGTAGCTGTCTGCTCAGGCAATTTGAATGATGCTATGTGCACGTATTTTTATTGTGTGATCAGTCGACCAACTCTGCGGCAAAATTCCTGTAACGCAATAATTTAAAAATATTCCTGATAAACCATCTGGTCCTCCTTGGCAGACCGTATGCCACGTATCTTTAAAGCGGTGATTAAATAAAAAATATAGCAGAAATTGTGAGATTCGACCTCGTAACCTATGGCATATTAGTCGTAGGTTTTATGGCTAGGCTACTACCGCTGTAATAAACGCTCGATGAACTAGATATTAGAATTCTATGTTGAAGCGTAGATATAATTTGTAACAGACATATATGAGAATGAAAAAATGCCGCATCGTCAAAGGATGTTTATGATGGGCCGCGCGTGCCGACTTTAATCTCGTCAAAGCGTAGCCGCATCATTTGACGATGCGGCATTTTTTCATTCTCACATAGGTATGTCTGTTACAAACAATATGTGTGTTGTAACTTGTAACCAGAGGAACTCTCATTCAGATTTTTTATGCTCGGATTTGTTAGGTGGCCAGCTGCGGTCAGGCCATAGATTAATATATTATATGGTCATGCTAATCAAACAACGTCCCTGTTATATGAGTAAACAAAAAAAAATGTAAGTAATTATTAGTTATTAGTTAAATATAATTAATATAGGTAGGTAATAATTATATAATAAGTAGTAATAAGTAGTAGTAGTAGCAATAATGATAAACCTACAATTTATAGATACATTTATCTTTGATGAGGAAAATAAAAGGCACTAGTCAAAAGAATAATATTTAGGTAAAAATTGTGTAAGAGCACATTTGAATTCTAGAGAAAATTCCGAACATAAATTATTATAAACCTATTTAATTATTTAATTAGTGAGTACCTAACTACCTACCTAGGTACCGCAAATTTAGGGAATATGTAATATATGTAATGTAAGAATAAACTTGAGGATCCCTCTCCCTTAGGTACATTTAAAAATAGCGCTGTGAGAATGTATCCGCCTTACAAGCTGCGCATTACGTTGACCCGTATATGTTAGCTCTCCACAGTTGAAAATAGGAAACATATTTCGTGGAACAGTTCAGGTGCCATTTTGTGAAATGTGAATGTCGGTCAGAGACTTACGTTCGTGTCAAGTTAAACGTTTGTGTTTTCTGATTAGATTATCCAGTATGGATATGAGCGTTTATTTAACGGCCCCTTTACAATTAGATAAAATATGCAGAGCATGTTTGACAGAAAAAGGAGATATGAGACCTTTATTTGGAGCCTGTTTGGATGAAATGTTACATTCATTTGCTTCTATCGAGGTGACTCATTATTTTATTTCATAATACCTTTTAGGTACTTTTATCTACATTATTATTTATTTGCTCCCACATTTTTATTTTAATACCTGCCTACCAAGTAGGAACGCAACCTGGTAAACTTCATAATATAAATTATTATTTATTGTTAATCGATGTTTGATCTACCTTACCAACAAAAATCGGTATACGTTTACGTAGGCTGACGTAGTAAGTACATAGTACATTACGCAGAGACACGTACATACTCTGTAGTTTGTAGGGCCGAGACAACTCTATGTGTGTAGGGTGTAGGGTAGGTACAATGTACTACCATGTCACGTATGTACCATAATCTCTGTGGTAGGTTACCTACCTCGTAATTCGTAATAGTAATAATTAATTACCTGCTTAGATCGTTGAGTGACGCTCACTCAACGCCGTAGGTCATAGATTAATTAATATATTATAATTATTATATATACGGACATGATACGAACTCAACGCTTAGGTCGTAGGTTGATGATACAGGGTGCGAAAACAAATAAATAGGTACCTATACAATATTATTCACGCCCGTACCAGTGGTACCTACTTATTTTACTATAAAATTATAAAACTCATATAATATATAATAAAACCTAAAACTAACTATACTCTATCCAACGAGAGAATGGACTTGCTTTGCGCATCGGCGACTAAAGAGGAGGGGCTCTGTAACGAGCTACGCAGGACCGTCATTCGATGAAATAAATTCGTAGGTGAAATAAGTAGGTAAATAAGTAGGTGAAATAAATTTTATTTTGAATAGGTAGGCAGTAGTAGGTACTTTATATAATTAGCTACCAGGTAGGTATCGGACCCAGGCGCCGGCCCTGGCTACCTGCTGAGCCAATTAAAACGTTGAACTAATGTTCTAAGGGGCGGAGATCTGACCAAAACAGACGAATTTTCGCTCGAGTGCAAGTCCATTCTCTCGTTGGATACAGTATAAATATCAATTTTAGATAAGTAGACAGGGGAAGCCGGGGCAATAGCAATATATGTTTCTCAATTTTTTGTACCTACCTAGTTTATGGGTAGATAGGTAGGTACCTACATCCATTAATTTCAAATTTAGTTGACATGCCCTTGTACTACAGACAGGCATATAATATATGCCTATCTATATATAGGTAACTATATTATAGTTACCTAAGTATATCTTTGGGATTATTACTAGCAGATTTTTATAAAAATACACTGTAAATAAGTATGTAGGTACAATTAAGATAGTATTAATAATTATAAAAACATTAAATCGCCATTAGGTGCATGTGCAAATTACAGTTAAATTATTATGTATAAAGTAGGTACCCACCTAGCAAAAGTAATACTTTGGTGCAAGAACGTGAGCGATTATATTGAAAATCGTTTTCGGGTAAAGGAAGAACCCTATCGTTTGTGAGCGAAAACCAATAATAAATGCCGCCACAGTAGGGTCACAAAAATGCCCACAGTGGGGCATTAAAAATATATAAATAATAACATTATCGTATACAGTTCTGAAACTTTTCTACTACATTAAGATGGTCATGCAGCATACCATACGGAAATCGATTAATAAATGGCTGTTGTACGACCATTGGAAGCTATATGCACACGTGTTTAATACCTTCAAATTATTCGTCAATTGTATTATATTAGTTAATTTAGCGCCAGGAGTGTGTAAGTAGACCACGAGCCCAAGGCCCGTTTACGTACGCGGCGCCTACGTGGTGCAGCACTTCGGCCCCGAACATTAGAAAACAAATACCTACGCCTCATCACGGACTCCAACAGATACATCGCCATCAGAGACCTACACAGTCGGGGCAAACCCCGACATATAGTACCAATAGCGGACTACATCAGAAACATATCACCAAATCTACCAAAATTTACCAATATATACGCAACCCATTTAGGCCTACTTTACCAATTTATCATTTCTGTTTGTTTATTTGTTTTTAGTGTTAGTTTTAGTTCTGTATTTTTGTTTTCAAATTATAGAAAATTCACCAATTTTATATGCATGACTAGAAACTATCAATTTAAAAAATATGTTTCAACTAATTAGTGACAGTCATTTTATATTCCTTTCCCCTCTTTTTGTTACCTTTTCGGACCCGCATTTAAGGGTTTTTTTTCTTGAGCATTTTTACCCCCAAACAAACCACAACGGTTCAAAGAGAGACACCAGAAATACTTATGATTATTCACACTGCGTTACGCATTCGATGCCCATTGGACAATGTTATTGACCAATGACAGATGATCCTTACGCACCTTGGCGTAAGGAGCTGTCAACATACTTTGCTAATTTTTCTTTAATGGTCCCGGCGGCGCCCTCAGTTGCCGCTGCGCGTGGATGTTCTGCTGGACCAGGGCTTGGGATCAACCGAGATGTGCTTATTATTGTTATTAATTTAAAAATAAATCTTTTGAATTGAATTGAAAGCCAAAGAACCCGGGGCCGGGTTCGATCGCACAGGCACTTATTTCCATGTATTTTATATTTATTGATTTTTTTAAAATTATTTACTTAATTATTTGTTTTTGATAATACGATTTGAGACGTTTCATATTCCGATGCGGGTTTCGCCTGTAAAGTTGCTACAAATTACTGATGAATTTTCAAAATGGCGAATGAATATTGACTTTATGGTCCGAAACCATTCATCATCAATCAATCATTCGAAATAATTTCGGGGTTTTTGGGGCAACAGGTCAAGTATTTTTTGTCAAAATGATTATTCAAGATTACAGACATTCTTGCTCTTTATGATCCGAAACGACTCAAAATCGGTGTCTCAGAAATTTTGGGGTCGCTGATAACGAATTTTTTGGCAAAATCAATATTCAAGATGGCGACTTCAATATGGCGGACAGAAAAAAAACATCCAATAATTGCTCCTCATACTTTTTTTTATAGTACCTAAATGAGTACCTATTCACTCAGCGATGAAGAGTAGGGATCCGAATGTTACACATTTTATAATAGTTTTAAATAGAACAAACACCCCATACTTTATTACATGTTTGTATTCTGCATTAAAATCTGAGTGACTCTCATTAAGCATTTCCTATCTCTTACCATTCTTGAGATATTAATTATTTTTTTATTTTTTTTACCAACACGCGGTTCTTAGCGATGTTGTAGTTGGTTTTTTATTATAATTCAGAGGTATCTAACTAAGTGCTAGGACTATATGTTCTTTGCCATCAGTAATTCTACCCACTGTATATATTATCTATATACAGTGTGTGCCAGTTTATACTATCATGTCAAGAAGTTCTTCGTTTTCGAGAAGGGGGTGCTAAAGTTTAAAGATAAATAAAGTTTTTCGCCAATTTACTTAAAAGATAAATAAAGTTTACGCAAATCTTTAAACTTTAACACCTTCTATCTCGAAAACGAAGAACTTGACACATGTTAAGTGGACTGTTTTACCTTAAAATGAAAAAAAAGTCTATACTAGCAGAACTTAAAGTTCTGCTAGTATAAACTGGGGCACCCTGTATATAAAAACGTTGGTGCATATGTATGTAACACCATGTTATGTCCTTTTGCATAAGTGCTACGATAATGTTCTTTACAATCAGTAATATGTACTACCTACTCTACTAATAGTACCTATCTATTAGATATCTATATATTATATAAAAATGTTGATGCATATGGTGGTGTTGGTTGGTATAGGTATGTCATATCATCACACCTAAGCCACTAAACGTATCGAAGCGATATTCACACCATATTTTATTTTATGTTTGTTTGCTGCTCCAATAAGATTTTCCTTTTTTTTTGATCCGGTAGGAGGCGCTGAGTTCAAGATATTTCAATAAAAAATTGTAATCATGCCTAAATCATTGGACCATAGTATATTATATACCATTGGATGTGTCAAAGCCATATGCACACCATATTTATATTCGTTTGCTGCTCTGATTAGCAATTGAAATTAAGTGCTTTTAAAAAAGGACTAGGTAATACATTCGAGCAAAACAGCAAAAAAGAATTAAATAATACACGTTAACATATTGAACGAGGGCCGAGGGAATGTAGATATGTATAAATTATAAACTTAAGGACCCCTATAAGTAGGATGTAAATATATTAAAACACAATAGGTAACTTTAAAATAATAGAAAACTATAAAAGAATAATAAAACCTATAAGATAATGAGGCACTCATTAAACATTTTTGTAGTACTTATAAATATATGTTTTACTATACTCTGTTTTAGGTATCCGAGGGTGATGGTTTTCCAAATCTAATGTGCGTTCAATGCGTATTACAATGTAGTAGAGCCTACACATTTAAACAACAATGTGAGAAATCAGATAGCATTTTACGTCAGTATTTATCGCCTGAATTTCAGGTAAGTAATGTATTTCTAGTATTTCATATACAATGTTATTATTACTTTAATACAAATTGTTGTTACTATATAGGTAACAACAATTTGTATTAAAAAAATCGAAAAAATAATAAAATTAAAAAATTGATAAAAGATTCAATTCTTGTTTGAAATACAAATGTTACAATTTTATAATTTTGCATTTTTTTACAGCAACAACTGGCTCAATCTATAGCAGACCAGCAGCAAAGTAAATCGGAGTTACAAGAACA
This sequence comes from Tetropium fuscum, assembly GCA_964058915.1. Lineage (NCBI taxonomy): Eukaryota > Metazoa > Arthropoda > Insecta > Coleoptera > Cerambycidae > Tetropium > Tetropium fuscum. Next base: position 112,602 of record CAXKVY010001678.1, read on the forward strand.
GCTACAATTTTCAGATCACATAAATAACGTTGTAATTGAAGAGGACATAGCAGAATTTGTGACCTACAATAACGAGGATGAACCAATTGATGTAAATATATATATTTTTAATTAGTTCCTGATCATACTGTACTGATGTATTGAATTTTTAGTGAATCAAAATGTCATATGTTCAGTTAAACCCTACTGTAGGTTTAACTGAAGTGAATTTTTGAATGGTGATCTATCAGAGAAATAAAAGTATCAATAAGACTCTGCATAAACCATTTTGTAAATTTTGTAAAAAGAAATGTGCAAAAAAGTAAAATTTAGCAAAAAATGCAGAACATGTTTCAATTAAGTTGGTTACTTTTATTATATAATCACAACATGTATTTGTTATAACAAAAATATTGTTAATTTTCTCTTCTAGTGAAATTAAAAGACGTAAGAGTTAATTTGCAAAACGAAAAAATACAGATTTACATGCTACCACATACACTTGCTCTACTCTGCTCATATTTTTTGAAACCTCAAAAGTACTCTTTTATTAGTGGAACCATAAAGTTACTTATATTTTGTTTGTTTTGTAGATTTTATAATGATATTAATTATCATCAAATCAAATAATATGAGAACTGAATACATTTGCATAATCACTTTCTAAAATGCCTTACATTTTAAAGCAATAATAATTGTGAAAATTGTCATATTGCCATATTTGATATTGGAAATTTAGTTAATAATTTCTAATAGGGTATTACTCCATAAAATTGGTTTGTAAACTGGAGCTTAACAATTTTAGAAATACCAACTTTAAAAAAATTGTCACACAATTTTCGATTTTTATTCATGCACATTAATACTAGATAATACATATATTTAATGTGCAGATATAATTTTTTTTGTCAGTAGATGGAATATGGTGATGGTGCTCTCTAATATTGTGGCTAATGCATGTACCCTCTATGCGTGTACCTGCTTATTGGTAGTTATGCACCTTCTTTATACTTATACTCAACACATTGTCTGCGAAGGTTGTTTTTAATGAAATTCGTGTGCGCCATGCTAAGTTTAATTAAAACATCAATTGATTTTTACTAAAATAAGTATTTATTTACTTCTAGGGCCTTATTTTTTTGCATTACCAAAATATATTTTTACTATTGGAAAATCAAATTAAAATCTCAACGGCATGACAGATATCATCAAACTAATCTTTGATAAATCGTTTCCATAGAAAATATAAGTCAGCGTTATATTTTCTATTATCGTTACTTTTTGACAGTTGAAATTTAAAAAAATTACATTTAGTCATCGTGTAATGTACTAGATTAATTCCGTATTCGGCTGCCAGAGGTCATATCGCCAGAGGTCATATTGTCTTGAAATCCATCCGGTTCACATATGTCCGACGTGGCCTACTAAGATGCTACGAGCTAACACGCCACTTCAGCCATATGTGTGTCATATATAAATCTTTTCTTCTCAAATCTGGCTGGGTTAAAATCATCAGTGATCCCTTAGGGAACCACATGATAAAGATACAATGTATAATCCTATATATCGTCTCTCACATATGTCCGATGTGGCCTCGTGTATAATCAGTAGTGTCTGACATATATGGCCGATATGGCGCCATATGGCCGATATGGCGCCACATAAATATTAGTGTCATTCATATATCTCTGACGTGGCAGGCGTTGTGTTAATAAAACTGTTATTGTGTTCTTTATAATTTCTTACCAGCACCATGCCTTCTTTTTTATATATTATTTACTTTTAGGTAAAAGAAGGAATATATACTTTAGATACCTCAGAACACGTTAATGAATGTATTAATGAGGATCCAGATGTGAAGATAGAAGAAATATCATCAGAAACACAAGACAAGTTAAAATATTCATGTACAAAATGTGATACATCGTTTACTTTAAAAGTAGATCTGAAGGTAATTGCATTTTACGCTTTTAAAAGGGGTCGAAACATACTGTGATTCTGATTTTAAAAAAGTACACTAGTAGGTAATTGAAATTATTTGTATTATACTGTTTGCATCAGTTGGTGGGTCTGTTGAAAATTGCAAATTTTCAAATATTGATAACTGGGAAAAAATACCAAATTTCAAAAAGCTTTTGTCAACATACTTGATATAATTTTTCCGCTATAAATCATGGCATGACGTCCAAATTTTGTTTAAATATTCTATTCGCATTTTAACGCATAGTCGTCTAACATGCCAAAATGAGCTAAACTTTGTAATGTTTTTCTGATGTTTCAAAAAAACATGTATATATAACACGTTAGAAAATGATTTTGTCTTGTGTAACTTCACGGGATCTCACTTTGCTGGTCCTGCAAATATCACATTCGTTACATAAAATCACACTTTTATGAACTGGTTACGTAAATAGCTCTTGTGTATACTACTGTAATATTCACATTTTTTGTGTGCTATGAATTTAGTTGTACTCTCGGTGGTACCTATTAACTTATTTGGTTTTATTGGGTACTTCTACAAACCTGTGTTTATAAACTATATATAGCAAGGACAGAATTAAGATAATTTTTATTGAAAAACGTAGAATAGACTCATAAACAATAATATAAATTATCAAACTTATAATCTACAAATATACACCCTTAACAATAAAAATAAAACTGTAATAAAAAAAAACTAAACTATAACATATTGTTCAATAAAAATGTGATATAATGTTAAACAATACTCTATAAACACAACAATATCCACCAAAAATTCAACGAACTCAATGACGCTAAATGGCTGTAATTAGTTTGTGTGTAGGCTATAGTGCTGGCATCTTAAATTAAATAACTCATAATTTGACTACAAGTTACATTACATATTTAAATAAATTGTATCTGCAAAAATAAAGGAGATATTGGAAAAGGATTGTAGATATCCTAGTATAATATTGGCTATAGTATACATATACAGGTTGTTTAGTCAAAACTGTGACCTAACCTATATTTAAAGAGAAAAATCAGTGGCACATAAAAATACTGTATATTTTCTGTATATAAATTTGGACAAAACATTATTGCCCAAAGATTTCAACAAAATGTTTCTTAAATTCGGTATTTTTAAAAAATTAGGAACTTTTGAAATTTGGTAATTTTCAACTTTACCCACTTCAATTGCTGGAAAGTGTATTTTATTATAGCCTAAATTAGAATTATATATTAACTCAATTTGCAACTCAGCAGTAGGTATGAGGTATGAATAATGAAATAATCTTCTCCCGAGTACCCTCTTGAAATTTTTCTTTTAGAGATGATCATTTTAATATGTATTAAGAATTACTAGGTAATTAATATCAGAAGATTATGTTTGGTATGACCCTTCATAATTAGTTTGACTGTCCAAGTAATTAAATTTAATACTATAATATTTCTCTTTAACAGGTTCATATGATGACCCATCCAAAAGACTTAGATTATATATGCAATGTTTGCAACAAAGGTTTTGCAGAAGCAAGAATTTTAAAGCGACACTTAAAGATACATTTGGAACAAAAGCCTCACCAATGTGATCAATGTGATATGTCATTTGCAGAGAGTTCTAATTTAAGCAAACATAAAAAGAAACATACTGGTGAACTACGGAACATAAAGGGCAAACCTCATTTATGTTCTGTGTGCGGGAAAGCATTTAAATGGGCCTCCAGTTTGTCAAAACACATGAAATATCACACAGGGCATAAATTATTATCATGTGATTATTGTGGAAAACAGTATGTTGAAGTATGATCATTGTTTGTTTTAATTATAAAACTATAGTAATGAAGGGTGTTTTAAAACTTATAAATACAAGTTTTTCATAGTGCAATATAAAAATCTTAGGTAAAATGGGTAATAATACCATCAGAATAAGTTCGTTCCTTAACAAATGAGAAATTAAGAAATGTATGTTTCCTTCAGTTTGCCGCTAGCGACTATGTAATATTTTATTTACAAGTTAAAACATCCTACTATTACTATAGACGCTTTTAGTAACTTTTGAGGAATATATATAAATATAAAAATATAATATATTATATAAAAATAATTATGCAATATTGCCGTGGGGTGGGGTTAGAAGAAAAACGTTGAAAGCCAAGCACCGCAGGTAAACATTTCCTAATTCTAGGGTCTAATTTTTACCCACAATGTGCGACTTAATACGGGGGTAATACGGGTCTATTGTAAATAGTCATTGTGGGGTTTAAAATTAACAAGTGGTATTTAATAACTGTAGGTATGTAGGATGTTTTGCACCCATCACAAATTTATTATGGGCGCTTGAAAACCCAATGCACCCAATCATTTGCCACCAATGGTTATATTAGAAATGAACATATTTAGCGTATTTCGCAAATTTTTTACGTAATTATTTACATACTGACTGATATTAAATGCATAAAATATGTTACACAATATTTTTTTGAAAATTTTTTTTGGGCATATTTGTTATTCAGGATAAAATTCTTTTAAAAAATAGAACAAAACAAAGAAACATCAAATTACATTAAGTACGAAGTTACAGTTCAGATCCTCAACTGTGACAATCATTTACTGTAAATTTTATTAACGGCGGAAACATTTTTCCAATCAAGACACGCTAGTGGTAAAAGGACTCTTACTTATGTCACTATATATTTCAACAATTGTTCCTCCTTAAGTGGGTTGGGTCTTGTTACTGGGCGACTATATTCAATTACGAGTTGTTAAATATTACATACGATCAGTGCTGCTTTTGCTTTCAAAAACCTCTAGGGAGCTCTATACTTACACCAATTTAATACTTTACTGTATATCTACCCAGCTATAAATAAGGGTAGATAATTATACACTTTTTGTTGGTAACAGATATCAGAGAATTAGATTTTATTTGTGAGGGTATGGCTAGATCATAATCATTAAATATGATAATATTAATGCGGCAATTCATGTAAAATATAAATTTTTATTATTTTGAAGGCAAGGAGTCTAAAAATTCATATCAGGTCTCATACAGGAGAGCGGCCATATGTTTGTGAGGTATGTCAGAAAAGCTTTACACAAGTTTGCAATTTGGAGAAACATTTGCGTGTTCACACTGGCGAAAAACCATTTTTTTGTCCAATTTGTGATAAAGGGTAAGTTTTTTTTTATTTATTACTTATTTAAATGAAAATTTTTGTTGAATTATATTTTTTTTTAGTCAATCCTTTGCTAAAATATGAGACGTTTCTATTATCTCTTTATTTCATAGTAAGGACAGGATCCTGCTAATGAAAGAAACTTCAACAACAATTATATTAATTGTAATTATACACACACGTCACACTATTTCTTAAAATGTATTGTTTGATATACGATTTGCGATATACATCATGCGATATAGATCATGAAGACAATCTCATATTGTAGTTTCAGTAAAATAGCTAATGCTACAAAATAGAATAACATATTATTTGGTACTTTCATTTGTGTTATAATTAACTGTATGGCTATATATACCATGGGGATACTATATTGAGCTATAGTGATTCTCGAACTAATCTATAGAAAAAATTTCATTTAACAGAACAAATTTTTTTAAATTAATTTGAAATTAGAATATATGATATTGACATTAGAAATGGTTTTATTATTATTTTTAGATTTACCCAGTCTGGATATGTGGGAATTCACATGAGAACACATACTGGAGCACGACCATATGTATGCCAGACTTGTGGAAAAGCATTTGCTGGCTCCAATACCTTAACTATACATCAGCGTATCCACACTGGTGAAAAGCCATATAGTTGTAACATATGTGCGAAGGCGTTTAGTCGTCACGAAACCCTCATTATCCACACTAGATCACACACAGGTGATAAACCACATATTTGCAGTGTTTGCAATAAAGGGTTTACATCTTCTGGACCATTGGCTGGGCATATGAGAACCCATACTGGAGAAAAACCACATTCTTGTCAGGTTTGCGGAAAGAAGTAAGTATAATCTTGAAGGATGTCATATGTATTACGTCAAAATAGTTTCAAATTACCTTTTAAACCCTTTTAGGGCTGGTTTCCCCCAACTTCCAATAAATTTAATTGGTAAATAACTTCCATGGAAACATTTGTATCCAAGGAAATTAACTGCTGATTAAATTTAATCCCATTAAATTTAATCAGCATAGAAATTAGCACTAGACTTATTAATTTATTAATTAACGATTTTTGGTAATTATAACCAACGATTATTTGTATTGTAGTTATAATTTATCAAATATTACCTTTAAATAAGTTTCGTAAACTAACTAGGTTTGTTACTATCTACCAGTTATGTACTGTAAATTTAACTTTAGCTCTACAGTTCATTTACACAATTTGTCATTATCGTTGGTGTCCTACATGATTATCTTGATAATAATGTTGAACAGAAATTTAAATTATATCTTACAATGAATTAATATCAATTTTCGGTGGATTATTGTTGACATACCACCAATAATTATTCAGGAAATTCATTCTGTTGTACGCATTTGCAAGAATTTTATATTATTTATGGATCGCTTTTGGTAGCTAGTAGCGAGATTTTTGGTAGCTACTCGATACTAACAAGATGATATTTGCATAAATCATTAAATAATTGATTACGTTGAAATTTCAAGGACAATACACATACGTTATAGACGTGAACAATGATTTGTGTACATATAGCCGCATTGGAGATTATTAAGTTTTGTTTCATTTATTCTTAAATACTTTATTCAAGTGGTAGATTAAATTATACGCTCTCTGCGGCTTGGATAATTAAAATATATCGTGAATTGTAAGGTGTTTAGGTTTCTACTAAAGGTTTCCAGCTAAACTGAAATTTTTGCAGTAGATTTTGTTTATTACACATGCGAAAATTGAACCGAAAGAAAATAACATTAAACCCACATGACGTTCAATGGATATCATGTGAAGAAGAGGAGAGTTTTTTTAACCTATGTCACAATTTTCTACGTGTTGTAATAGAAAATTGTTAAATTACTATTTGTTTGTACTATCGACAAAACAACACTTTTTCAATGTGCTACTTTAATTACCAAGTTAAATAATTTGATAATAGGTGTCATCCTTGTCCTACTGGCACTACAGTGAGTATATGTAAAACAGTGGTGACATGCGCTTTCGCAGCCATATGTCATGGCAAATTTGAATGTCGAACATTAGCGGTATTACAGTTAAACCACGCCTCCGTCGCCATTTTGAGGCAAATTGAATGTTTAATTCATAGGATTTAAATACTCCTCCAGCAAAGAAATGTAACCAATGATGTTTTGTCAATCAAATGTTTTGAAGAACTATTATTCCAGCTATTAAGTTGTTACATTCTATCACCATTTATTTAAGTTTTATACAATAAAATTAAAGATGATTTGAGAACCAATAAAAAATAGGACCACTATTGTCACCACTGTCTTGTATATAGTCACTGTCACTGGCGCTGAACAATAGACCTTCTTAGTGGTGATGTCATAGCGCCTCTTACTTGGCTTCATCAATATGCGGTTGTTTTGTGACCGGCTACATACTATGTAGCTCGTTCATAGGATCTCATTTCACGACAGCGATGAGAAATACGGAATGTTTGGCAATCGCTTCCAAAGCAACCAATTACTTTTACGTTAAAGATTGCAACAGAATAGTATTAAGATACCCTTCCAAAACAGCAGTTGTGCGGATACCGACTCATTACTTTCTCACCAAGTTCAATATATAATACCACAAGAGTGTATACAACTGCATGAGCATCCAATTAACATACATTGCTACTTGATAATAAGGAGACGAATTATGTAAATTTTTCAAAATATTACTCTAAAATTAATCTAAATCGTAAGTAAAGTATTTCGTATAGAGAATTATCTTATAATGGCATCATTTATAATATATTACATGGGGGTAATGACAAATAAAAAAACGTGGCATCCTACACATGATTTTTGTCACTAGTAGTCTTCGTAGTAGTAGTAGTAATAATTCTATAACAGTGTTAGGATAAAATATTCTACAACCGGATGTTAGATCATAGTGGTTTTGTATCTTAAAACTGCATCAGAATGTATTCTAGCATAGTCGTAAATATAGACTTCTTAGGTACATGTGATTGGTCCCTGAGAGAAAGTAGCTGTAAAAGAATTACATTGTATAATCAAATAAGTACCACAAAGTTAATAATATCTTTTATTTCAGATTTGCTGGTTCAAGTAGTTTGAAAGTGCACCTTAGAGCTCATTCTGGAGAGAAACCATTCGTTTGTAAATTATGCAATAAATGCTTTACACAATCCAGCACCCTTCACCAACATTTAGCAACCCATACCATTAGTGTAAAAACAGATATTTCAAAAGTTGAAAGTGTACAAGTTGCAGAATTAATGTAAGTAACAATTAAAGATTTATTAAAGAAGAATGTCACTAGTGGTAGATCTAACTAAAAGAGTCATGAGTGGGCTTCGATCCAAAAGATAATTTGTTCTTAAGGTGCGTCCAAATTTGAACATTTTAGCCAGAACAAAGTGAGTGTGCAGAGCAGAATTTGCAAAGTCTAGACCTGTTTCCGAGCCGAATTGAACGCGCCAAATGTTTTCCGGAGCTTGTCGGTAAATTGGAATGGCTCAGAAGGATTTATTGTTCACCAAATTATTCAGTTGACGGGATTAAGTAAGTTTGTTCGGATCGCAGCATTAGTGTAGTTTGCGCCATGTTGAAGGTACATAGCACCAACAAGAAACGTTTATTATTTCCACATATTTACACAAACACTTCGAGTAACTTGAACATTTGATTAATATTTATATTCGCGCGAAACGGAACAACCTTTTGTTCGGACTATTTGTTCTGCTTGTTCCTGCGCATTCAATTTGTTCGGGTTAATATGTAGAAGTTTGGATGCACCTTTACGTAAAAGTACTCGCTCACTGGCTGACTGTCTCATCTCTCATCATTTAATCGTTAGTCCATCTAATTTTGATAATTCATCCAAGGAAGGCAGGTGTTTAGGCTCACACGCTATATACAAAAAACCCTTGGTTTGTTGTCGATAAATATATATAGTGTGTTCGAAATTATTGTCAATGACAAATATAGTAATATATTTTTATGCTGAAATTGTGTATAATTTATACCAATTAATACAAAAATAATGCACTTCAATGGGGACAAGTCCCCGACCCGCAACCACAAATAGTCTCCCCGTCGAAATTTCAATAATAAATGTAAGCAAAAAAAAATAAATGTTCAGTGTAATATCTCCTGAATTTTGCGTAAGTAAAGTGTACTTTCAGCTTTATAAAAGCTTATTATAAAATTTGTACGGGAATATAAAAGATACACAATCGGTTATGTATGTATGCCCAGTTAGTTCAGCACTTCGCTGCTTTCAAAGCAAAAAACATTTTGATTTATAGTTTTGTCTTACATACTTTGATACTTAATAAAATTTGTCGTGAATTTTATGATAAAATTTTTCCTTACATGAATTCTTTATTAAATGGGGCCAAATTGTAATCTTGCGGCAGGGGCCTAAATCGTAGTTACGTCACTGGTACCAGCTGAATAAATTTAATGGAAGGTGAAAAAGCCGGCCCTGACTCCTATATAGTGATATAGGTTAGAGCAGCTCCAAACTTTTTAAATTTAATAACATATAAAAAATAATATAACAAACTTCTCTTTTTAGGACAGAAGGGCACCAAACAATCCAAGTACAGTCAATAACACAAATCTAGTAAATTTAAGGTTTTGTTAGTACAAGTAACTAAACTATAAGCAATTTTTATGTAATATACATATAAATTAAAATAATTATACGTGTATTTATTTTTCAACCGCCCAATTTTTATAATTTTTTTTATTTTCATAATTTTTACAATTATCAATATACCTGATAATTTGTAAATTACTGACTGAAGATCTTTTGGAATATTGTTTTACCAATATACCACTCTGGCAAGTGGAAACCTTGACCTACAGCTATTGAGCATCACAACAAATGATCCCAAGTGATGCGGTTTTGTCAAAAATCATGGTACAACTGTTATTTCCGGTTCTACAAAATTGGGACAATGAAATAGTTGAAAATAAACCATCAAAATTTATGACAAATTATTCAGGATTTTTTTTGTAGTTGAAATATGTATATATATCTGATATATTTAAAATATAACAATACACGTAAGGTAACGGTTTTCACTGGCTCCCGAAGGTGACAGGCTCATCTACGACTCGTCATATTCTTCTCTCCTCCAGTAAAAACTCTCTTGTCATGCTAGTAGTCTTATACCACTCGCATTATGAGCAGGACAACCTTCTTTCTGACAATAAAGCCGTCGAGATCGGACAGTCTTCAAACAAAAAAACAAATCGGCCCATTCCTGGGTTATATAAATTGTCATCAATTGAAAGAGTTATGCACAATAATCTAGCTTAACACGCTCTGACGGCAACGGCACGAATGAATAATGAAAAAATGCAACAAAGCCAGTAGGTCAGATGCCACACCCACAGCCTACGCTGCATCCCATACGCCATAACATGGATGTGTCTGGACTCTAGGAAGAGCTATAAGTAGTGTAAGTACCTCATTTCGGAAGTACAGTCCCCAAGCACAGCTAATATAACCAAAAACTAATGTCAGACCGGCAAGGCCTGCCCAGTGTAATTATTCGCCGACTATAGCTGATTTCATAAATGGCCTCCTAATACGATATTTTTTACAATACTTAAATTGCATATTGTTGGTCTCACGAATATTAAAAATATTACCAACTGTTATCCAATATCTATTTTATGTATGTCGTCTTTGAAATGCAATTATTGTAGAAACTAATAAAACTAGAAACTCATTTTATTTAATATAATATTATATAAATTTAATATAATAGTAAAATACAGAATTTAACAGGACTATTGGGCACAATGTAGAGAACACATAATTTGAAGCTTTTTTGAGAAATTTATACACTGCTTTAATTCCTCCTGATGATGTGGACTCCAATATCATCACCAGCCCTAAACTTCCAAAATAAAAAACCTTGTATAGGTCAACAACACTGTTGGTCGTAGTTGCTAACGATTTTTATATTTTTTTACATTCTGAATACTAACATTATTGTAGATATTAAACTGATATACTACATTGGCTATATGCTATATGGATCATTATTTTATAAATACATAAATAAAAATAAATATAGGTTTGTAATTCTGACAGGTGGCATATTTTAGTTTGCATTCAAATGAAATTAATTCTAATTCATATACAGTGATTCTAACAAATTAAATTTCCACATCGAGAAACTACAAAGATTAAAAAACTTAGTAAACTTATAGTAGTATTTTTAAATCCTTTTGGATATTCCAATTCGCAGTAATTGGCTGGTAAGTAATAAAGTTTTAATACTTTTTATAAAATTAAAAATAATAGAGTAATATACAAGAAAACAAATTAAATTCTTAATTTCATATTAGACACAAAAACATAAAATAAATACTAAATTGTCTTGTTATAGATAGATATATAACTATATTATATAAAGATATATAACATTTAAATTAAATAATAAACTAGTAGATATTTTTAATTTAATCATCAATAATTGGAATCTTCACTTTCATCAAGTGTCTCAAGCACAAGAATAAACTATCAAAAAATTATAAAATGTAAAATATTTTATAGGATATTCTTCGCAGATTCTGCAGAGAGAACTTGTAAATCTCAATAGGTTACGAATTAGGTTGGGATAAGGATAATGTTATTAGAATTAGTTAAGATAAGGTTAGAATAATAGGTAGATTACGAATAGTAATATAGGTAGATTTACGAATGCATTGTAGAATGGTATTACGAAAAATTGTAATGGTAATAACCTGTATTTACGAAGAAATATATATACAGTGTAACCTCGATAATCCGAACTAATTGGGAATCAGGGTTGGTCGAATTTACCAAATAATTTAGTTCAGATTAACGAATTATCGCTAAAAAGTGTTACACATGTTAAAAACATGTTCTCATTTTCAAAATTATCTCAGGAAAATTTCCCCTTTCCCGTAAAATTTCCCCCTACAGTGGCTTGTGATGAGCTCTTTTGAAGAAACCACCTATAAAGTGCAGTTAGAGTTTTTCGTTTCTTCCAATGTTTATCAGCGGAACTTACGAAATTAAGAGTAATGTTGTCCTTGTTTTTTTTAACATATCGATAATTTTCCAATAGCGTAGTGTTTAGCTAGTTATGATGCGCATTGTCCACTATTAAATAATGTTTCCTTTTTAAAAACATTGTAAAATTACGTTCATTACAGCCGAAGCACGGTACGTACTAGATGGCTGGAGTTTCGTATTATGTATGTGTTTACAGCATAAGGATACCAATAACCCGACTTTTGGCATTTTTATTTGATGTTCACAATAGTTTTTCAAATCATAAAGCACCGGTGCAGGCCATAGCGACAATTCTGTGAACTGCTCGAGCACTGGATAGGCCCCCATTAGTCACATCCGGTAGTGCACGGCCATAAACAAAAAGCAGTTCGAATTTAAGTTGTTCGGACTTCTGGATTTTACTGTTTATTCGGATTATTGGAGGTTTGGAATATTGTGTTCGGATTATGGAGTTTACGCTGTATTTGTAGACTACTTCGTAAATATTTTGATTAATAAATTTGTGATTTGATACCCAAAAAAGATACGGGATAGGTTTTAAGTCTAATCAGTCCATAAATAGCAAAATTTGTTAGCAATATTGGAGATCCACCACGCCTTGTGCCATCTGAAATATTTGATCTGATAAAAAAATTTATGATATGCGAAAACATCGAGATACTGAATATTAATATTGACAAAAAAATCAGTGATATAGCTGGTAAGTACCACTAAAACATCGAGATACAGATTTTAAGCTTCTTGACCTCTTCGGACCATAAAGGCCATATAAATCCACCATTTTAAAAATTCATCAGTAACTACTTTGTAGCAACCTTACAGGTGAAACTCGCATCGGAATAGGAAATGTCTGAAAATGTATTATAAAAAAATAAGAAATTAAGTGGATGTTTAAAAAATAGTAATAAATGTAAAATAGAAGAAAAAAAGTCTGGTATTAGGAGCGATTGTTCAATTTTAAATTAATAATATAAGGGTATCAAACACGCAGGCATACAATAATGTTAATGTCAACATTTCAATGGTCGTCCATTGGCATCCATTTATGAATTGATTTTTATTACATTTTGGTATATGATGCGTGGCCATCTTAATGTAGTAAAAAAGCTTTAAAATGGTATGATATAGAAAATTGGCGCTTTAGATTTTCCCCATCAGATGCAATATATTCTTCAACTTTCGCAGCGAAGAGTAGAATAACAATTGTTACTTATTATTGTGCTTAAAGTCTGTATTTTATTGATAATGCTGTAGTTCTTTGCATATAATCGCTGGGTAAAGGAATTTGATTAACCTAAATAAAATAAGCGACTCATCAAAGTTAAGAGCATTATGAAATTGTATTACATTTGTCAAATGTAAAATTGTAGCAGATTAATATATATAAAAATCGTTAGTTATGAAAATAATGTTTTGCCCTGGTGGTGGCTTGGACCCCGATATAGCCACACGAATTTGGGGTATGTATGGATATAAATTGATATTAAGTAGCACCAATTTATGTAGTCAGTATACGCCTATGTAGCCCTAAATGTCAAGAATACCTTTTTAGTTGTGTTTTCGGTATTTTTCTGTACTTAATAAATGTACTCCTGCCATTAATTGCTGTATCATAGCTCCGAAATATAATATTTATGAGTGGGTAGCACAATCCGGATAGAGTATACGTAGATGCCAAATGTATGGCTACACAGAGTTACGATCACGTATGGCTTTCACAGCGTTGTATATAATAATTATATACAGTATATAAAATTCGCCCTCTACACTAAGACCGGTGAATTAGGTTGTATATCTCAAATATGTATATACCCAGTATTTTGTGAAAGCCCGCCAAAACTTTGGGAAAATAATTATAGTCAGCTTCTGCCGCATGCATGTTCACCATTGTCTCGCTCAAAACCTGTGATAAATATCATTACTGCCTTGATGTTTCTTCTGCCAATCAGATTGCTTATGATTAATCAATAAATGGGTTTGATGGATAATCAGGTGGTGGTAAGTTTTCTAATAGAAGTTGTACTTCTGATACTTGCTGTAGTAACATCATTTTTATTCGTACTTGATGTTCTACAGGAAATGAATTTATTGTCGTTGCCATACTAGTAAAGAATTGAATATTTGCATTAGATCTTTCTATATTCTTTTTACCATCATCTGTATTATCATCCTCACTTTCTTTAAATATATGCTCAGGTTCTACTAGGAAAGAAGGCTCCTCTTGTTTAAGCTGTTCTATTGTTTCTTCAGTTCTCGTGAATGGAATTAGAAAACACATTCTTTTGTAATGCCTCCATTGTTTTTTTCCCACACCACTTCTTTCTATTTTATGTGCTCTCCTGAAATTTCCTCTTAGGACATCCCATTTTCTCTTACATAATATAACTGAAATATTTAACATTGTTTTGACTGGTTATCTAGTAAGCTTTGTAGATATTTTGTGCTAGATTTGTGTTGCATAATAGCTATTTATATAACCAGTTGGGAAAAGTACTATTTCATGTAACTAACAGATTTCTGCGGAACGAGCCCTAGCGAGTTCAGCAGAAGGATGCAAGTTGCAGAAAATAGTGTTTCCCACTGTGTCTCATACAAGATTTTTTCTAATTGTGACCAATTTTATATTTTATAAGAAGAAAACTCTGAATTATATACGTTTAAAAACAATCCAATAGGTTGTAACGGTGTGACAGCTTCTCACTTTCATTCTACTTGTCAGGCCTATATAACCTACTATGAAATGAACTTTTCATTCTCCCCCCCCCTAGGAAAGTGTACTTTTCTGTTTTAAATAGGCAAAGCGAAGGTATGCTAGGTTATAAAGTAAAACATGCTAGGTTTATAATGTGTCTTATATTATAAAATCGAGGGAAGAATGAAGATTAATACATTACACGCTGCAAAAGCCCTTTTAGGTGCTCGGAGGTATTCAAATAGCCTCGTACCTAAAAGTAAGCTTTCGCAGCTTGGAATGTAGATAACTATTACAAAACAAGTTGCGTAAAATTTAGTTTTGGTAACTGGTTGTGAAAAGTAAGATGTTTCCTAACGTCAAAGGGTTTTAAAAAGTGTCACTTTAAATGTCAAAATTAGAAAAAAAATATTATTTATAAAAATAATGATAGCTAGTATATTTCGGATACCTAGTTGTTAGGTATAATAAAGGTAGTATAAAACTACAGAGTGCACATATTACCAAAATACTTAACATAATATACTTTGCGATTACGGTTCACTTAACCTACCTGGTTTATCAATACAATTTGAAATTTCCTGCCACAATTTTTCCTTCTTGCTTCGATTTGTATAATCCGAATGTTTATCATCGTAAATAGCAGGATAGCTTTTAATTTGGTCAATGAACGCTTCTTCGTCTATATCTTGCAACACTGACATGTTCGGAACCATAATAAAGACTGACAAATCGGAACCATAGATAAGACAACTCGCGTCTACAGAAACGAATTTCACTTTGGCTCCCTGGCTTCCGCATGCGCAAATGGCTTCTGTTTTGTTTTTAAATTTGGGGTTATGTTTATTTCTTGTGAGAGGTTGTAACGTTAGATTTAAATTTTAAATACTTTATGAACTTTATTCACAAAGCATATTATTTTCTTCGACTTCTTTTTATTCTGGTTATTATTTGTGTAGTGTAGTACCTACTAAGTATTTTAGAAAATGGCAAATCGATGCTCTGTCTGTTAAAAAGAGTTTTCTAAACACTCTAATTTAAGAAGTCGTGTAAAAAAGTTTCATCCTGGTAAGTTAAAAAAAAGTACCAAATTTCACTTATCTTTTTATATAAATTTATAGATCTACTCAACTCGATTGCACCAAATAAGACCTTCCCATGTTCAGCTGTATGTAACAAGTGTTTAAAAATGTTTTCAAAGTACTCAAACTTAAAGAAGCATGTAGCAAAATTCCATCCTGGTACGTTCAATAGCAAAAGCTTCATATTGTATAATCATTTAAAGCAATTTATGTTCCGAATGTAATGTTCCGAGTTTACCGAAATAATCTTAAGTCGCTCCCAGGGCGCCATGCCAAATAATAATAATATCCACCCCTTCCAGGGGTTACTCATTAGAGTAAAACAGGGTGAGTATTATTATTATTAATTACCTATTTTTTTTTTTTTAGATGAGGTAGATCAGCTTACTATGCCAAAGGTGTATCTTTATCAATGTGAAGAATGTAAAAAAAATTTCTCAAATATTAATCATTACAAAAATCATAAAAAAATACACTCAGATAAGAAAAATGTCGATAAAAGACTTCGTCAACTGAAGTGCAGTTTATGTGGTTATATTTGTTTGTCAAAATCCATTTTATATGATCACTTTGATAAAAACCATGATATACAAATTTCTTCCAAATTATTACATTTTTCAAACACAGATGAATTTAAATGTTGGAAGAATAATATGGAAGGGCAGACACACTCGTTATATATAAATCAACATGGTGCATATAAAACCTTAAATAGTGTTATAACTACTTATATTTGTCAACGTTCAGGCTATTACATTGCAAAGGGGGCTGGTAAAAGGCACTTAAAAACTCAGGGCACTAAAAAAATCAACGGGATATGTCCATCTGAAATACAGGTTGAAGTCTTAGAAAATGAAAAGCACGAAGTAACTTTTGTAGAGACTCATGTAGGGCATGATAATGAATTAGGACACTTAAATTTAACCAACATCCAAAGAATGGAGATTGCTGCAGCATTGACATTTCAATTCTTCAGCATTGACATTTCAATTATTAAATTACATTTTTACCTACTTGGTGTTGGAAAAATAACAAAAAAAATAATTTAGGGATGTTTCAATTCATTATGCATGTTTTGAATGACTTATCATATACCTACATTCTGATTTATATTTTGACAGTTTGCAATGAGTATTTGAGTATGAGTATTTAAAATAATAAATATCAATAAAACTGTTTTTTTTTCTCGTGTTAAATATTACACATTACATCCGTCATGAAATAGTGATGTAGGTAACAATACTATTTTACAAATACGACAAATACGAGAAATACTATTTTTTTGGCCGCCTAGACAAGATTCGGGATTCCACAGCAAGTCATAGAAGTCTGTGAGGCCAAATAAACTTTCCGGTCGTGTTGCAGGTGAGGAAACGTCATCAGCACGTGGTTGTGCTGATTTAAAATTAGCGCCTATTCGGCATAACCATTTGCGCATGCGGAAGCCAGGGAGCCAAAGTGAAATTCGTTCCTGTAGACGCGAGTGATAAGACACAATCGGAACAGACATTGCATTCTACAGAACATTTATTAGCACACACAGCGTATACCTGTGATAGGTATACGCTGGCACACATTAGTTTATGCAGAACATAATATACATATGATAGATCACACAGAGAATACATACAGAATACAGATTTTATCCACGACACTATAGTCTAGTTTACAGTTCTTGACTAGCGTCCATATCACGCCATATATTACAGATTAGATAGCGAGCGCCTCACAGCCGCAGATATAATAATAATCTGTGCTCACAGCAGCGAGCATAGATTACATACAGCGAACACGCAGGAGGAGAATCAGAAAATCGAAATCATATTTTTATGTCGATTTGTACCTTATCCAAATTGGCACTCTTGGTATTGGCAGACCAGTACACGCACGACACCACAGCTTACATTAAGCTGTGGCGATACCATACTCTGCGTACCGTGAGTATACCATTTTTATCAGAGATATAGGACTCTTCTCTCTAATATCTATTCAAGTATTCATAGAGCAGTCTGTGGATAGAACTGATACACAGTTAGATAATTATAATAATGCATAATGACAGTTAAAAGTTTCTTGAGTATTTTCAAATGTAACCTCTGTCTCTGTGAATAAATCACGGTAATGCGTATTCTCTGCGTTAGAACTACCCTAGGGGATTTTATAAATGGCTTTTGTCAGCGGGCTTATGGGAAGCGGAACCACGGGACGTACGGGAATCTATAAATCAGGCTTAAGGATGACGACAAATATATTAATCTATGATGCCGATGTGTTCGTGTTCTGTGGGATGCCGCTTTCATGCAACAATACCAGACAATACTGTGCCAATATCTCTAATACAAGGGGTTATCGTTTCATGCCTGGACTGGCCTGGACAGCAAAATTTACATGACATATTAATACAATAGACATAGGTATTAATTCTTTCTAAAGCTAGCATTTTATCAGTTTTATCGTAGACATCTACTCTTCCTTTATTTTCAATATTTCATGTAACGGTTTACCAAGTAGGTAAAAGGTAAAACAATCTTAATGGACCTATTAGCAGTTAAATTTTCAAGCTCAGCGTGAAAGATTTACCCTTGTTTATAAGTATTTTCAAAATTTAAGCGGAAAGGCCTTTGCATAGACTACATACATTAAATGGCCTTTGGCAGCAGCAAATATCTACAAATAATCAAAAGAGTCTATTAATGAATAGATATTTGGTCCAAGTTATTGAGTTCTTTTGTTGATCATAGATGTTGTTGATGTACCTAGGCGATTTGATCAAATGGAAAGGAAATATTTTCAAATCTCCCAGATTTGATCCAAATCTGGAAATTAGAAATTTTAATTATTTCGGTTTTGCGCAGGACCGTAATAAGTGACACCATTTTCAATTTTCTGTAATAACGTTTAATAACACAAACATTGGAGTGCAAAATAATTATTGATGACAATCTATAACAAAACAACATAGTATTAGTTCTAGATTTTGTATTTGACGCAGGATAGTAGTGTTTAATATCTAATATCATCCGATTTATAGTACTTATATAAATATTAGGTTAATAAGTAGGTAGGTACCTATACGTTTTGTGTTTTAGTTTTCATATTTCAGTTAGGTATTTATATTTCCTTACTAAGTACAGCAAAATTTCTAGCGACTCATATTTAATTTTGTTTTCTGTTGTTAATGTTAAATGAAGTTATCAAGTTAAAGTATCATATCTTTATCTTGCCCTCATTGGGATCGTGAAGTGAAGCAAACTCAGCAGGGCCCGGCCCTGATTCCTGATTCCAGACCTGCATCTGCACATTTAGTACCGTTCAATAAAGTTCTGTACTAAAATAAGCCTTATGTGAAGAGCTATTTAGTACTAATCATATACTCCATTTACCTGCGTAACTAGAAGGTTGATCACAAACGAGCCCTTGCCACAATCGACCAGTGGAACAATCTATTTTTCGCCATTTGCTTTGCGTGTTTGTTCATCTTTTGTTGTGTTTGTTTCTGATTTTAGTTTTATGATGGAAGTTAAAATTGTTTCAAACGTCTTTGATGTAAGCAAAATTTGCAGAGCCTGTTTGACAGAAAAAGGAGAAATGCGATCTGTATTTATGCAGGACGAATCTACAGGTCAAGCTATGATTCTTGCGGAAATGTTAATGGGATTCTCTTCAGTTGAGGTAAGCACCTAGCTACTTTTTATGCCCTTTCACAGTTTATAACAAGTACCTACCTTGTCTTTGAAATTTATTACTACCCTAATACAATTATAAATTTATTGGCACTGGTGAATAAATTAACAGCAGATATTACAAATGGATGTTACCCTTACCTACCTACCTAAATTTATTTAGGTATTTACCTACTTATATACGTACCTAGCTTTTTTAAAGCTACCTGTCATTATTACATTAAAATTTATAGTACCTACCTATATATCAGGTTTTCAATTGATACCTACATTTTCTTATAGGTAACTTTGCTTTCAACTTTAGAGAACAATGTTGGAGGAACTAGGATTTACCTATTTAAAAAACTATTTTAAATGTAAAATTTGGGTAGTACTTGATTATTATATACCTATGTACTTATGTGTTGATAAAACTAGACTAATATGGGGTACCTATTTGCCACTAGTTTTATGTAACGTATCAAGATCAACAGTTACTAATCTGGCTTGCAACATGCCTTAAAAATATATAGTTGCAATTTTTTTTGTTGCTATTCCAATAATTTTCAATAGATCACTTAAAAAAAAATTCCTAGGAACAAACGGAAAACAAGTTGTATTCATACATGTCCCAAAGGAAATCATAAACTTTGGTAGACAATATGAAATTACAAAAAATTGCTGTACTCCATTGCTATAGCTGCAATATATTATGCAACCCACCACTCGCCTTGATTTCAAAAGCATGTTGCAAGCTGGGTATCTACTTCAGGTAGTCACCTTAAATCAAAAATTCCTGTTACACCCTGTTCAATTAATGTTTTTAGAACTTTTAGGTTAGCTTAGCAGCAACAAATTTAATACCAGCTTGCAGATTTTTAATATCGCCTATAAATACATGCTTAGTATGTGGGAGTCATACTAGGATGAAAATATGAAGATTTTTAGCCATGAATTTGTACACAAATTTTAATTGATTATCATTTTAATTGATTCACTAGCGACACATTGTTTGAACCCACTAGAATAACCCGCAAAATATGAGGCATGCATTTGTTTGACTGTTTATAGGACTGCAATTATTACTATTATACTGCAATAGTATAGGACTGCAATTAGGAAGGTGTACTTTTTTGCAAGTTACATCCCAGTTGCAAGTTGGATACTTTTTGGGTACCTACCATTGAATGATAAATCCGTCACTCAATGCTTAAGTATCTACCTACATAATATAAACATAATATAATAAATTATTATTTAGATAGTTATCAAAATGATTTGAATTAGGCTCCTAGGTTTTGAATTTTTGGCTTAAGAACACAATAGGTAGGTATATAATATTTATATGACCATAAAATCCAGCTATTTGGATTTATCTGTAGGTTTTTAAAATTATAACAGGTATATATTTAGTTTATAACATTAATAATACCTACCTACTTTATAATAAATAGATGTATTAATGTAAAATAAGAGAACAATATTATAGTCTAGGTAAAGCTTACATATGTACCTTAGTAAGTAGCTACTGGTCAGCAAGGTTAACCTGAACCGTCAGAATTAGCTTCCAGTGGTTTTTGAGCCAGTAGAGCTCATTCTACTTAGTACGCTCTTCTTGTTCACTTTGTTACCCCGATAGTTGCGGGCGAAGGTAGTCATTTTTACCTGTATCTACTTTATTTCCAAATGAACGCACACAATCATGTGTTGAATATTAACCAATAATATTAGACTTGACGGGCAAACCAAACAACTGATGTCTAGCATGCAGTCAGAGCAAACTGCTTACTAATAGAGAGTGAAATTTAGTGAGCTTACACTTCTGTGTCAATTTTTTCGTTTATCTTCCATTTAAAATTTATAAATATATATATATATATATATATATATATATATATATATATATATATATATATATATATATATATATATATATATATATATATATATATATATATATATATATATATATATATATATATATATATATATATATATATATATATATATATATATATATATATATATATATATATATATATATATATATATATATATATATATATATATATATATATATATATATATATATATATATATATATATATATATATATATATATATATATATATATATATATATATATATATATATATATATATATATATATATATATATATATATATATATATATATATATATATATATATATATATATATATATATATATATTAACTCGAATTTTCGAAACTCGAAAGTCCAACAAAATTGGTTGGCAACAGCATTAGCAGTGAGAATTAAAGTTATTTTTACATGATAACTCGAACTTCTATTACTCGAATTTCCTGATTGGACTCTAGGCACTTCAGAAGGTGAATTTTAACACATTTACGCTTTTAAAAAAACAATTCCCTCCAATTTTAATACTTCTCTATTGACAGCTCAAATACAACTTATTTCACATACATTAAGGACATAAAGCCCGGCTTGCACAATCACGCAGAGATAGATGATCACTGACAATCACGGACATTAAGCCAGGTTCATGCTGTCAAATTAGTATATATAATATATATATATATATTATATATATATATATATATATATATATATATATATATATATATATATATATATATATATATATATATATATATATATATACAGTCAAACTTCTATAACTCGAATTTTCGAAACTCGAAAGTCCAACAAAATTGGTTGGCAACAGCATTAGCAGTGAGAATTAAAGTTATTTTTACATGATAACTCGAACTTCTATTACTCGAATTTCCTGATTGGACTCTAGGCACTTCAGAAGGTGAATTTTAACACATTTACGCTTTTAAAAAAACAATTCCCTCCAATTTTAATACTTCTCTATTGACAGCTCAAATACAACTTATTTCACATACATTAAGGACATAAAGCCCGGCTTGCACAATCACGCAGAGATAGATGATCACTGACAATCACGGACATTAAGCCAGGTTCATGCTGTCAAATTAGACATTTTTATTCGGTTTCAGTCATATTTTTATTTACCGTCATTTTTGACATTATAAAATAATTAAATAGGTACTTATGTATAAATTCGTTTTCATTTATTGCGTTCCTACAAAAAAATAGTATAAGTATCACGAACGTTAAGGGTTATACCGTTCTCACACAAAATTGGACCGTTCCAAACATTGTCTTCGAATGGTAAGTTACCCTTACCGTTCTTGATACTTAATACATATACTATATTTTATAGTCATGTTATAAAAATATTGCTGTTATAAACAGTGCTGTTACAACATTTAACATAATGTATCTAAGTATGAGCAAAAATTTATATATTTTGCTTTATATTTTACTCTCTTGTTTTGTTAGCCTTGTATCATTTACGTGTTTCAAAATGAAAATGAATATTTTTTAGATTGACAATGGAGATGGTCTTCCTAGTCTCATATGCTTACAATGTGTTCATCAAATAAGTCGGTGTCATTCATTCAAACAATTATGTGAGCAATCAGACATAAACCTTCGGCAGTATCTTGGTAAACCCACAGTAATGAAACAATGCAAAGAAGAAGATATTCATCATAACAATGACTTTACAACAACATTATTATTAGATAACTTTGGCTTAGATTCCTCTTCAGGTGATAGTGATGAGGATGATTATAAAGTAGATTTTACTTTACTACAGTCAGCTATAGTGGATCCAAACGATGAAAAAGTAATTGCTCAAAAGCAGTTATTAAAAGCAGCCAAATCTCAGAAGAATAAAATGTCCAGAAGAAAATTGTTAGCTAAAGGAGGGAAAGCCGCAGGTAAATTTTCTATTTTATAAAAATTATTTTAAGTAAATGGAAGCAAAGAAATGGCAAGTATTTTGACCTAAACTTTTCGTAATTTTTCAAATATCAGTAATTAAGGAGTTAAAAAGTAGAATATAACACTGATTTTACTTCCAACTATTGCTGCTATTGTTAAATGTATAACAAGTATAATAAAGTGGAGCAATAATCATAATTATACCCTGGTGCCGAAATAGTGTGGAGTGATTCATCACCAGCATATGGACGGCTCAGGGAGATGAGGGGCGAAGGGAACAAAATTCTATAGGCGTATAATTTTTTTTGCAATGGGTTCCTCATCTGTAATTGCACAAAACACACTATTCACACAGACTTTTGTCAACGAAGCGCATATATCAACTGCCTCAGTTTTAGTGATTCCAGAATACCGTTCCAATATTCCTTCGTATACATTTTGCAACATTTCCAGTTCTCCTCCTGTCAAATTCGGTCGCTTACGATTGGAATTATTGGTTTTAGAACCAATTCCATCGCATAAAAACACTAAACACTCGCGTATAACACAATATTATAATTAATTTATATCGCGACTCAACCTTACATAAGACACAATGAAGCGCCACTGTCGCGCCAAAACATACATGCATGAAACAGCGCATGCGTCAATATATCCAAGGAAATCCCGCGTCTTTACCTCTGACCAATGAAATTTAATTTGGAACCGCCTAAAACACCAATGAGAGCGGTAGGCCCGGTTACTAATGAGTTTTGCCCACCATTTCTATAGAGTGTAGAGTGTACACAAATTTGCACACTAAGAAATTCTCTATGAATCACTCCACACAATTTCGGAACCAGGGTATAGAAAATTATCTATATTGAGTACTATATTCATATGTACGATAGTTTTATCAAAATTATTACCATAATAAGCCACAAGTGTATTTATTGTCAGCAAATAAGTTAAGAAAAGTATACCCTTCAATTTAGGTAAAATCATTTAAGTAAACTAAAGAATAAAATTGGTTATATACTGCCCTGAGGCTGTCCAACATTAATAACAATTTCATTTGATAGCTCTGATTCATTGACATGTCTGAAATTTGGCATTTGGATATTGAGTAAACCAATCAAGCACAGTACCAGTGATTCCGAGGTGCCTCAATTTGTTTAGCCGTATATATATTCCTATAAATGGTTTCAAATTTTCTTCTAAAATCGAGAAAGACTGCAAACTGCAGTCTGGTGTTAGTGTATATTTATGAGGAAGTAAACTTTTAGTGTTGTGTACACAATATGACTGATTTACTAATTTTTTCTTGATTGACCAGTACTTTCAACCAGTGTCAGAAATATTGCAGATATGTCTTTAGTTCTTACAAATTTTGTTTTAGTTCTTACAAATTGGTTTGATCCTGGGAAATTCTGATGCTGGGAACAGATATAAATTTTTTGCTTTTTGATAAGTTTGTATTGGATGTATCAATCTCAAAATCTTTTAGTATATCCCTAACAGAATTTGTATCCTCTGTTATTCCCACAGATATTGATCTTTGATTTGTTTCCTTAACATTTAGCAATAAGATAAGAATGAGTATTATTATAAAGATACAATATTTGATATTCTTTTCTGTAGGTAAAACATTCTTGTTATCATATATTCGTTATTTTAAGACTATTACTGCATGTTACTACGTG